>PVJA010010675.1:0-56785 GCA_004027025.1 Myocastor coypus
TTTTTTTTTTAATTTTATTTATTTATTTTTTCTTGTTTCAGAACCTTTGTTTATTCACTCATTTTCATGGCCGGCTCAGCTTGCCCCGAAGGCAGGGCTGGCGCAGCATGTGGTGCCAGGGATTGAACCGCGGTCCCTGAAACCGCCCAAGCTTTCCCAAGCAGGCGCTTTAGACCACTGAGCCATCCCGCTGGGCCCCAAGGCAGTATCTTTTAAGTGAAGAACAAGCAACAAGTCCCTTGGATATAAAGCAGGCGGGCATCAAAGCTGTGACATGGGTGGCAGCAGTGTCCCTCAGCCAATGTACAGCCAAACCCTCGGTCATATTGCAGGATACAGAGAAAAAACTGATCAATTTTTCCAGATGACGGATGGAGAGGAGAAGATGTACCACAGGGAAAGAAGTGACTTGTGAGCAGGCAATGGAGACCTAGGTGGACTGAGGACTAGGACATGGGGCCCTGGCAGGAGAAGGCTGTGCTCTGAGCCTCCCTGCAGAGGCCTCGGGAAGGACAAGCCTCAGCAACTGCTGTTGCCTGTGTCGGGAGTCCCTGGGGTCAAGAGGCCCCACCCACAGCCATGACCCTCCTTTCTTCCCTGCCCACAATGCTTGTGTCCTCAGATGCTCCCTGCTAGCGATGGCTGAGCACAGCAGTGACAACCCTTTAGTGCTCTGGATATGTGTCAGAATGTCATCAGAAAACACTAACTCTACAAACGTATGCACATTTTCAGTTTGAAAGTAGCAGAGGCCTCTAGCACAGTAGGGGGAAGTCATACAGAAGGGGCTGTGTTTCCTTTCCAAGTGACAAATACTAAGCACATCTCTTTATGGAGTACCCTATGATGCTGTGATACAGGTTTGGATTGTGCACCAATCAAATAAAGACTATATTCCACTCATCCATGTGGAACGGACAGTGACATTCAAATGTAATGCATCAGGAAACATACTGTTCCTTTGTTGTAGCTGTGTGCTTAGCACTGAATCAAAAGACTGTGTCTATTGTGTTACAACGGTTAAAGGTGGGCTATCATTGTAATGCACTTGATATTACTGTGAGTTCAACGTTCTGCTTGGGGAAACATGAGGCTCTTCTCATCTCTAGTACAGTGAACCATGAAAATTCAACATGTGTAGGGAGTCTGGTATGAGCTAACAGGGTTGAAAGCCCTGGCCTTGCCAAACTGTTGAGCACCTGACCTTGCTTTCCTACATTTGTCCTGTGTGCCCGGCAATGTAACACATCATGTAGCAAGATGCACTCCCATCCTAGCAGCTGCAGAATTGTCCTGCATCCTGTTTCTAATTTTTCTCTTTGTGTGATCTAATAGCAAAGATGAACTCTTTAGGATCTGTCCTGGAAGTGTAATCTCGTAGGCCTTCCTGGAAGAGGATCAACTTCACCTTCTCTGGGTAGGCTGTGTAAAACCACATTTCCCAAATCAGAAAACTTTCTCAAAACAAAGGCCGTCACAGAAGGAAAACCCCGAGCTGCGTACCTGGAAACTGAGGGCCTGATATAGGGAAAACAGACCGCAGCACAAGGAATAGAATGCAGCTGATGTTACTGGCTGATTGTTCGATCCTGACAGAGTTGCTAGTTAGAGGTCCACACAGAGCGCACCACCCAGTAGCTAATCACAGCTTTGGAGATAGAGGCCACTGGGAGTCTCTCAAAAAGGCTCTCCTGGGAGTCCAGCGTACTTCCATTGCCAGTGGAGCAGCCGGGTTCTGTAGGTCCTAACCATGAAGGAAGTGGAACATGGTGGCCCCTCTGGTGGTGAGCTCCCAACCATGAGTTCATTTTCATTCTGAAGTGGTGGATTGTGATGTGAGTTTCACTGTAGGTGCACAGCTCTACTTTACGAGGCAGTGTGAAGTGTGTGTGTGTGTGTGTGTGTGTGTGTGTGTTTTGTTCTTTTTCTTGGTTCAAATGTTGTTTTCCCTGCCCTCTCTGTGGTCAAGTTCTATGGGTTGCAGTTCCAAATGAAGAGCCAGGAGGTGCTGATGGCTGAGGAGGAGTCAGCCCAGGGTGACAAAGTGGCCTTGGGCCTGGATGTCAGAGCTTGGTAACTACTTGGGACCTCCTCAGTTTAAGTTTACCTGAGTGTGTCCCTTGATTGATGACACACATTGTCTTTGGGTTCATCATGGCCGCCTAGAGAGCTCGTGACGCTAGCAGCTGGGCTATAAAGAGATGCATCCTGTGACTTCCAGCTTTCTGTCCAGGACTGTGCTCAGCTCTGTTGGCCTCAGGTTGTACTGTGGCAGGCACCCTTGTTATGGTTTGTGTCTAGTTTTTCCCCAAAAGCCTCATGGAGTCGTGGGGCAGCGACTTCTAGAGTTTGAGACTAACTCATGATCCACTAGAATTATGTATCTTAGTACTGCTGGGATTATGGGTTTTGCTACTGCTGGAATTATGGGTGGGTGTACCTTCCCCAGCCTGGGGCGATAGCCTGAATGTATTATAAGAGAGACAGAGACAGAGACTCTTTCTGTTGCTCTCTGTTGCCCTGTTTGGTGAGTTGCCTCTGTCGCCATGTTGCTGCTATTCTGCTGCAATGAACTGCTGCTCTCTACCATATGTCAGTCTGCCCTGGAGCCTGTCAGCTACGGGCTGAAGCCCGCAGTAAATACAAGCTAAATAAATCTTTCCTTCCTTCATTTTGGGTGTCAGGTGTTTGTCCCAGCAATAGAAGAAGACTACCTGAGACAACCGTGATGAGGTATGTAGGTCATTTTGTCTGTTTAAATCCTGGTGTTAGATCTCTCCTTGATGAAGTTTAGGGCTTGTGTGAATTGGACTTGAAAATATGATGTATGTGTTGGTACAGCTGGCTAAGTAGTGGTCAGCCCAGGGCCTACTTGGCCATTTAACAGCAGAGAGCATCCCTTGCTGGAACTTCTTGGACAGAGGCCTGGGTGAATATTATAGTCTTTTATTTCTATGCGGTTGGGTCTTGGACATTTGCATGAGATTTCTCATTAGAGACCTTTTGTGCGTTATCTGTAGCCTGAGCAGCCCCAGAGCAGCCTGCTAAGGATTCCGTGGTGAGATTGTGTGGGGTTATGGCTCTGAGTGCCTTTTGCAAAAAGGATTCCCTTGCCTCAACCAAGGGGGTTTGGTGATTAATATAAACTTGCCACTTAAGGGTTTCTTCCTATGTTTCCTGAAGCTCGATATGTTTTTCGAAAGTAACTCCAATGTAAAAATATGAAAATCAAGGTCCCTCTTCCCAACACTTGAGGAACTGCTTGGCCCTCTTCATGGAACACTATGGTGTACTGTGATGCAACGTACATATATATTTAATATCATTGTATTCTACCAAGTGCGGTCTGTGACATCTCTGGTGTTCTTCACACTTTTTGAAGTGGAAAACAGGCTGCTTGAGTGAACTTGGGCCTTTGCCTCCTTAAAGCACATGAAGTTTCCAGTGATCTTTTTCTTGTATTACTGCTCAACATGGGCTCAGCAGAGTTAGCTGCACACGGAAGGACACTCATCAGGACTAGAACTACTTGAATTCTTTGGAAAAAGCTCAGACAGCACAAGTCGAAAAAGATGCTCACTTTGGAGAAGCTAAGGCCACGGGGGATGCTGGAATACAGGAGGCCAAAGCCAAGCAGTAAAAGGTCTTGGCTCGGTACCTGAGTGAGATCGAAATGGTGAAGGCACAAAGGGTCTACCAATCGAAGATGGCTGTGTATGACATGGAGATCAACACGCGCAGTGCACAGGCCCACCTAGCCTATCAGCTTCAGGTGGCCAAGAGCAAGCAGCAGATGTAGAAGCAGCTCCTACAGGGGCGGGTGGTGGATCGCGGCCAGCAGGTGGCGCTGCAGGAGCAGGAGATCGCGCTCTGCGAGAAGAAGCTGGAAGACTGGGTGAGCAAGGCCACAGAGGCCAAGGCCAAGTGCGCCTGGCTGGAGCGTCTGGTGGAGAATGAGAGGTCCCAGCTGATCACGCAGGAGGAGGCTGAAGCAGAGTCCACGCGGATGCGAGGGGAAGTCGAGGCCTTGGCTGTCGGGGCGCGTGCTCGCTCTGAGGCTGAGCAGATGTCCAAGAAGCAGAGGCCTTCCAGCTGTGCCAGGAGGCTGCACAGCCGGACATGCTGAGGGAGAAGCTGCCCCAGGTGGCGGAAGAGATTGGCAGCCCCCTGATTTGGGCCAAGAAGATCACACTAGTGCCCAGCGGCAGGGGGACCATGGGTCAGCTAAGGTGACCGGGTTGGTACTGGACATCCTGAGCCACCTGCCCGACAGCGTGGAGAGACTCACGGGCGTCAGCATGGCCTAAGTGAACAATAAGCCGCTGAGGACAGCCTGAGCCCTTGGTGGCACCACTTCAGGGCTCTGTTGCCTGACTGGCTCCACAGTTGCCCAGTCCCCAGTGACTTTCCTTGGCATGTCCTCTTAGTGTGGGGTCCCTCATCACCTCTTGCCACACAGCCTGTGCCTTACCTGGGTTAAGGATGCCACCACCCACACTGAAGTGTGCAAATTGCCCTGATGTGGGTAAGCTCCTACCTGAACCTCACACGCCCTGCCCTCAGCAGGTCTCCTGCCCTCAATGGGAGGCCAGTGTGGAGGTGCGTGCCAAATAAGCCACTGTCTGCAAGTTCTGATCCTTTAGAAAGATAATAACTGAACCTATCCAAAGTAAAAAACAAAAAAATATAAAAACAAACGCACAACGATGACAAAAAGACCTCTCTGCAGCCCGGAGGCAGCAAATCCCACAAATACACCCTTGCACTCAGAGTAGATGTAGGAACAGAACAGAGGGTGTTCAGTCCCTGACCCTTTGTGTGAGTCTTTACATATCAGTTTTATTTACATTCCATTATATGCTGTTCTCCGGTTTTCTACTTGTGCCTCTGAAAGATTCAGTGTATAAGGAGGCAATTAACTTACGGTTTAGTGCCTTTGATTCCTACCCTACTTTCTTTTATCAGATAAGTTTCAGAAAATGATTTTTCACTTGCTACTCTTGTACATGACTTTTCAAGCAGCTGCTTGGTGCCTTTTCCTATAATAAGATCTTGATATTTTACAAAAGTACCGGTTGTTAGCCCTCTGTCCTTGTCAGCAGTTAATGTGTAGAAATTTGTTTGACAAAAGAATTCTGTGTTTTTCACATCGTTGCACTAAATGGCGACTGACACTTTCATAGGTAAACGCTAACAAAGATTTCTTTTTTTTTTTTTTTTTTTTTTTTTTTTTTTTTTTTTTTTTTTTTTTTTTTTTTTTTTTTTTTTTTTTTTTTTTTTTTTTTAATTTTTTTTTTTTTTGGTGGGACTGGGGTTCAAACTCATGACCTTGTACTTGCCAAGCAGGCACTTGTGCCATGGAGCTATCTCCTCAGCCCCCTCAAATGTACTCTTAAAACAAATAGTGGTTTAATGGGATTATCGCTTATTGTTTCATTCACAGCTTTGAGTCTCAGATTGCTGACTAGCCTTTCAAATTTGTTTATCATGAAGCTGTTTAACATATTGTCTGCATTAAAATGAAGCTGGGGAATGATTTCAGGGGAAAAAGCACCTGTCTGGAAAGCCCAAGGTCTTCAGTTCAATCACCAGTAGGAAAAAAAAAATCTATTCCGTGTCTACCTTTTTCTTTTTTTCAGATCATCTTTTTATTGATGGTATCTTCCTATGCTCCTTAGCTAGCGGGGCACTCCACAACACCATTGTTGATGTCATGATGGTGCCGGCTGTCCACATTGCAGCCCACTGACTGGGCAGTCCCCAGGATCTCTTTAATGGTTCCAGAAAGTTCTCTGGCTAAAGACCAGTGCCGCATCCGTTGGGCAGTGTTGACAATCTCATCAAACGTGATGTTTCTGCTGTGTTTAATGTTTTTCTTCTTCTTTCTGTCTTTTGGCAGCTCCTTGAGGGCTTTGATGATCAGGGCAGAGGCAGAAGGCACCACTTCAATCTGAGCCTGTCTGTTCTGAATGGTCAGTTTCACTGTAATCCGCAGACCCTTCCAATCACCAGTTGCCTTGTCGATGTCATCTCCCACTTTTTTTGGAGACAGACCCAAGGGACCGATCTTGGGAGCCAGGGCAGACATGGCGTCGACTTCACCACCAGTGCAGCTCAGGTACACTACTTTGATCTCACTGGGGTTGAACTTAGGCAGCATGCTGGAGGCAGCTGGTGTCGGATGAACCCGGATTCGGGACGACCGAAGAAAGTTGCGCCTTAGCCTCCTCCTAGCCGAAAGCCGAAAGCCCGTGTGTATCTTATTGAATAAATCTAAGTGAAGAAAAGTTTTGGGGATTACTCCTGTTAAACTTGCGTGCCCTCATGTTTGCTGTTCCTGACAGTCTATGCCTGGAAATGGAGCTCACCTGTCCTGCTCAGCATTTCTGACACTGCCGTGCCACACTGGAATTCTATGCTGAAATCCCGGTTACTTAAGGATATTCTGACATAACTGCTTTTCATATGTTGCTTAGTAAATTATGTGAAGTGCAATGTGAAATGAAAGTAGCTCACACACTTTTCCATTTTCATGGAGTTAATGTGACACTTCACGTTGTATTTCTTCACGTTAGTGTCCTGTGCAAATGAACTCCAGTGATGCGAGGGTCCTAGAAGTGCTGCACAGGTGTTTTTACTGTGAGCTAGAAATAAAGGTAATTAGAGTCACTTTATCTGTGTCTTAGGAAAATCTGGGCACCATGCACCACTTTGAAGTGGGGAATTCTGTCTGTCCCCAGGTTTGAGGGCATCTTGGCAGGAGCCTTAGAGACATAGGACACACGTACCATCGCACACAGGCCAGCAGCCCTTCCAGTCTTCATCGTGCGGTGCAGTGTGCCAGTTGTGTCTTCTAGGAATGATTCAGTCTCCCGCATGCGAGTCTCACTTTCCCATAGCTTTTGCGTGTCTCATTGTTTGATTGTTACGGTACCTGGGATTGAACTCAGGACCCAGTGCTTGCCTAGCAAGTGCTTCTCCTACGGAGCTATCGCTCTAGCCCCACATGTCTCGTACTTTGAAGTCCATTCCTTAACTTCCACGTGGGGTCATAGCTTGTACTTTAGAAGTCATGAGAATCGCAAGCAGTCATGGCTGAGCTGTGTGTAGCATGCAACAGGAGATCCAGGCTTGATGTCTCCTGTGTAGAGTGCTAGAAATTCCAAAGTGTTGTAGTTGGTGGAAGTCCTTTTCCTCCCATTGTATTTCCACTCCTGAGGGGCACATTGGATATGCCCATAATAATTTTTCTTATGAAACTTGTTTTTCTACAGAAAGAATGTAGCTCCTTGGTTACTTAGACATCTCATAGGAAGGCACACACAAATCCATATGCGAAATTAGAATGAGCCAAGATCGGAGGTTCACTCACTGGCACTTGTCCTGTGCTGCCCGGCTTGGCGTCTGCCCACGGAGCCCCACAGAGCTCCACACCCAGCAGCCATCAGGACAGGCTCGTCTTTGTCCACGGCAGAGGGCCTGTTACCTGGCAGCCCCAGCAGGGTTTCTGCTCATTCGTCCCCCATGTAAATTCATTTGTGCTCAGGGTGAAGAGAGGCACAAAAATTCAGGTGGTAAAACTTCATCAGTTGGATGAACAAAGAAAAATTAGCTCACTAGTTTAAAATATCCACGGAAATTTCACTTTGGATCCATTGGATAGGTCCTCTTCCTCTGACTTTGTCCTAACAGGGCTTTCTTCAAAGGCTGGGGATCATAGTCTGCAAGGTTCCTGAGGTCTCAAATTGCACTTTTCTTTTGGGGATCCTGGGAAGAAATTCAAAGAGTGTTGCTGAGAGAGAATTGATTGGAGCAGCAGGATTTCCCTATCCCAGAGATCTCTAGCGTCAGGAATCAGGTGAGCTCCTATTCCTGGAAAAGGTCATGTGAGAGAATCGCTGTGCACACCCATGGGTGCCTCCCGCAGCACGCTGTGCCATGTCCTCTGCAGCATGATGGGAAGTTAAAAATCTCCCAGCGTTTTCTAGTAAGCTACAGGTGCTTTGATTTTCAGGATCCACCACAGAAGATCACAGGTCGCCAGGAGGCTCCTGCTTTGGGATTGGGTGTTTCACCTGCCTGGTCCCCATGAGCAAAGTCCACAGACATGCAGGGTGTAGCAGTGATTTTCCCTGAGCTGTCCTTTTGTGACTTCATGGCTAAAACAATGGTTCACTGGGTCCTCCCCGCTGGTGAGCGCCTTGTGTTGGCCCAGCCACGCTGCGCTGCTAAACTCAGTCTGGGAAATCAGCAATGAGGGGCTGAGACCTCCTGGGTCAAACACAGCCACTTAGGCTCAGAGAGAGGGCCGGAAACTTTAGCTGTGACAAGTTGTTTTATTAGGAAGTGTTCCACTTTTTCAACAGTTTTATACTAATGTATTTATTTGTGTATGGAGATGCTAAGAATCTCCTTAGTACCTCCCTTTAGGCTATGCTTTCCTAACATTTTCTTTTTTAAGATCTTGGTTTTACCAGGCTTGTCGGTATGTACCCCAGTGATTTTCTACTGGCAAGGACATTCTTCAGGGTCTGGCTCCACACCCTTCCAGTTCCTGTTGTTCTTCACGTTCATGTCATGAAGAATTCTATGTAGGGGTTTTTTCTGTTGCAGGGTCTCTAGTATTTCTTCCAGAAATAAGTTCCTATAACCCACTAAACTTTTCTTTCTTCTTTCTCAAACTCTTAGGCCCTTTTAGTTTTGTCCTGTATGGGCAGTTCTCCTGATGTGCCTGAAAACATTCTCACGGAATGCACACGCTTAGCTGTGTCAGTATGCGAATCACAAGCTTGCTTCCGCTGATGGACTTGTACTCTGCTAAGTTTACCCATTCATGCTTGGATTTTCTCACAGACAGTCCTGTTAGATACCTCTGCATGGTAATTGCGTCCTGGGTTGCAAAACAGAAGCCTTGAGCTCATGATAGCCTGTGCAGTCCTGTTTTCTCTGTTCCTCTTGGGGCCTCTGTGTGTTCTCCTACCCTGTCCTCTGGCCGTGGTTTCCTTGTATCATCTTTGCTACAACATTCCCGCCGAAGGAAGAGTTTTCATACATTTTTAAAAATGTAGCATTTTCGATTCTGTCATATTTGTATGGAACTTCCTGGGTTTTGCATTTTTATATACTTTTTTGGTTAACACTGATTGTCCTTATCTAACTAGATGTTGACATACAACCAATAAGTGCACTTCACTGTGTAATAAATTGCTCTCTTGGTTGTTGATTTTGTACATATTTGTGTTCCTTAACTAGAATTTGTATGATGCACTCCCCAAGGCCTATGTGAATATCAACAAAAATGTATGATAATACATATGCACAATATTGTTCTGCCAATCATAAGTTTTGATGTTTTGTCATTATCTCTCTTTTATGTTTACCAGCAAAAAATTGTTTGCCTATCAAATCCTCTATTAAAGGTATAAATATGAAACTTACAGCATTCTGTGTGTGTGTGTGTGTGCACGCGCGCGCACATGTGTGTGTGTGTGTGTGTGTGCGCGCGCGCATGTGTGTGTGTGTGTGTGTGCGCGCGCATGTGTGTGTAATTGGGGATTGAAGTCAGACCCTTGTCCTTGCCAGGCAAGCGCTTATTCTACTGAGCTATCTGCCCACGCCCCCTACAGCATTCTTAATGTTTCTGCTCTTCCCCACTTACCACACGTGAAAGTTGCTTGGCTGCCAAGGATCCTCTATGTAGTCTGGAATCAGAGCTCTAATGTTCCACCAAGTTAAAGCAGAGCATAGAGCAAGGTAAGCCCACAACTGCCATGCAACAAGGTGCACTGCACCAGGCATGTTTCAAGCGGAACATTGACGTATCAATTATAATTGGAAAGCAATTAAGTTTTCTGATTTGCTACAAAATAAGCTGACGTTGTTGTTGTTTTTTTTTTTTTTTTTTTTTTTTTTTTTTTTTTTTTTTTTTTTTTTTTTTTTTTCTTGTTAGAACAAATTCCCTAAGGAAAAAGATGAGGTTTTGCTCCTTAATTCAATTTTCCCTGCCATTGGGGAAATGGAAGCTGCTGAACATCTTTTCACTGCATTAAGCTGTTTTGTTATCTGAGAACTCACATGGCAACATTGAGGCTGCACACTTATGTAGGCCTAGGCATCCCAGCAAACAGGCACTTGGCTACTATTTTATTTTAAGTTCCCACCTGGGTTGGTTGGCCCAATGTGCCATGTCACAAGGTATACTTTATGTAGTACAGCAGCCTGTAAGACAGGGAACACACAGCGAGCACAGGATAGGACAAGGTGATGACAGAAAGAGAGCCCAGGTGAAGGCAAGAAAGGGACTTAGTGACAGTATGTCAGTGAAGGACCTCTTTTAATGCCCAGAAACTTCCAGCAAGTTCTTGGCCCTATAGCCCTCATAGTAATGAGGAATCTATTAGCATAAGTTCTTGGAAAACATTTAAGATCTGAACGGGGCACCAAGTCTGATGAGGGTGTTTCTCCTGGCAGCATCTGATGATACACAGCTTCATCATGTCAGAGAAACAGGCTCACCATAGATAGGAGGCGTCTTTGGGACTTCTTGTTGGCCTTCTGTGCTTCCAGAACTAGGAATGATCAATTTCTCTTGTATATGAATGACCCAGCACCACATTTCCTGTTGGAGTACCCTGAGCAAAAGAGAAGATATCTTCAAGTGAAGAACACGCAACAACCCCCTTGGACATAAAGCTAGTGGGGATCGAAGCTGTGACATGGACTGAAGCAATGTACCTCAGCCCATATACAACCAAACCCCCAGTCATATTGCAGTATGCAGAGTCAGAGCAGAATGAATTCCCCAGATGAGGGATGGAAAAGACATGAAGTAGCACTGGGAAAGAGTGGCTTAGGAGGCCCCAGTGGAGAACTAGATGAACTCAGTGCTAGAACATGAAGTGATGACCTGGCACGGAGCGTACCTAGGTCCCACTGCCCCTGCAGAGGCCTGGGGAAGGACCATCCTCAGCAACCCGTGTGGTCTTCATCAGGAGTCCCTGGGGACTAGAAGTCCATCCACAGCCATGGCCTTCCTTCTCTTCCCTGCCCACAATGTGTACATCTGCAGATGCTCCTGCCTAGGAATGGCTAAGCAAAGTTGTAAAAATACATTGGTCCTCAGAATATGTATCAGAATGTCATCAGAAAACACTAACTACTTTCCACTGGCTCAATGAGAAGAAACATTTGTACCAATAATGTTTAGAAAAGTTATCATCTCTGCAGTTTCGTACTGTGATCAACTACAGTGAAGACAACTATATACAATGTATTAATTATTGTGGCTGTCCTACTAAAGTGTTTTGAGACTATCTCATTGTTATTTCTTATTAACGGTAATTTTTTTTTTTCATTTTTCCTTTTGTGGTACTAGGGATTGAACTTGGGACCGTGCACATGACAGTCAGGCACTTAAATGTTAAAAAAAATTATTAAAAAATAAAATTATAAAAATTGACAATAAAAAAACACTAAAAACGTACTTGTTTGTACATTCCAGGCTTGAAAGGTGCACAGGCCTCTAGTACAGAAGTCCTTCAGTAGGGACTATGATTCTTTTTCCAATGACAAACACTGAGTGCCTATACTTTTGGGCTCACCTATGATGTTTTGATCCAGGTTTTATGGACCTGTCAAATAAAGATTGTTGCAATATTCTTCATCTCCCATGCTAATTTTTGGTGTAATAATGTAAACAGCTCCTTTGATGTAAATGAGATTTTCCACTGTTTAACACAGTACTGTGTATTCAACTCAGCCATGTGTCATTAATGGATGATGACATAGAAAGTAAAGCATCAGGAAGGAACTCTTTTAATGCCCAGAAACTTCCAAGAGGCATCAGGAGCACACAGCTCGATTATTGTGCCTGTGTACTAAGTACTGCATAAAAAGCCATCTGTCTCTGTGTAGTATGTTACTAAAATTGAAGATAGCAACTTGTTTTAATCTATTTGATACTGATGTGACTTCAAAGTTCTGCTTGGAGAAATATGAGGCTCTTTTTGTCTCAAGTACAGGGACATGAGAACTTTCAGGGTGTGTAGAGAGGCTGGTATGAGCCAAAAGGGTTGCAAGCCTCTGGCCTTGCTGATCTGATGAGCACCTGATGTACTTGCCAGCATTTGTGCTGCCTGCCTAGGAATGTGTCCTGCCATGCCTAGCAAGGTGCCGTCTCACCCTAGCCACTATAGAATTCTCCTGCATCCCATCACTAATTTTTCTCTTTGTGTCACCTAAAATCAAAGATGAACTCCTCAACTCCTCTCTAGGATCTGGGCTGGAAGAGTAATCCCAGAGGTCTTTCTGGAGGAACACTGAATTGACCTTGCCTGGGTGAGTTGTGTAATCCAGATTTGCTAAATCCTAAATCATTCTGACAACAAAGGCCATGGCAGAAGGAAAACCCAGAGATGTCTATCTGGCTACAGGGGGCCTAATATATGGGAAACAAACCACAGCCCAAAGAGTAGCATGCAGTCGATGTAACTGGCTGATCATGAGATACACGTGGAGTTGCTAGCTAGCAGCATACACAGAGTGCACCACACAGATGCCTATCATATCCACCTAGCCAATCACAGCTCTGGATGGTGGGGCCACCCACAATCTCAAAGAAACACTGCTGGGTTTCCAGGACATCTGCATTTTCAGTGAAGCAGCTGGGCTTCCATAGTGCCTGTCCATGCAGGAAGTGGAACATGGCACCTCCTCCAGTGTTTAGATATTAATAGTTCATTTTGATAATCTCTCTCTCTCTCTCTCTCTCTCTCTCTCTCTCTCTCTCTCTCTCTACTTAGGACAGGGTCTACAGGGTGCTGGGTCACACTATGCTGTTCTTCAAATTCATAGCAATCCTACTGTTTTCAGCCACCCAAAGGACTGGAATTATAGGTGCACGCCACCACACCTAGTCTCAGTTGTCATCTAACAACACCCTGGGTTCAGGACTGGCAGGTCACACCGGGAATTGAACCCTAGCTGCTGCACTCTGCATAAGCAGGTGCTTTACTCTGCTGAGTTGTCAGGCTGGCCCTTGTGGTTTTTGTACAGGGGCCTGGATAGATATTGTTGTCTTTCATTTGTTTGCAATTGGGTCTTAGGGCTTTGCATGAGATTTCTCAATAGAGAACTGATGTGTTCTCTGTAGCAGAAGAGTATCATACTGAGAGTTCTCCGGTGAGATTGCATGAGGTCCTGACTGGGAGCACCCATTGAAAATGCCTGCCACGACTAACACAAACTGTTGATTTAATGGTTTCTTCACACGTTTACTAGAGCTAGAAAAAATTTTTCATGATTTAATATTTTTATTGTTTAAATTTAACAATGCTTATATTACATATTTTCATCATCAGATCAGTTTAGATTAATAGATATAGGTATAAAAGATTGATCAAACAATTAAACATTAACACATTCAATCAACATTACTTTTTTTTTTCTTTTACCCTTTCTTTTTTTAAAAGTTGACATATTGCATATTGTCCTCACAATAGTTCTACAGAGTACAGTGTGTGGGCATGACCCACCTCCCAGTTGATGTTTCTAAGAAGAAAAAAAAAAAAAGAAGGAAGGAAAAGAAAATTCTTCGCTTTGGACTAAGAGGAAGCAGATGCACACACAGTCAAATGTTCTGCAATTGCAGTGGGCCACCAGTGAAGCTTGTAATGTTGCAGGCTATTGAATCTAAGCCTCCTAAAGCTCATCTAGAGCTAGAAAATTTTTTGAAAATAACTTCAATTTAAAAATAGGAAAATTGATGCCAAATTTCCCTACCCTAGGGAATGGCTTGGCCCTTGTCATTGAACCCTATGGTACAACTTTATGTAGTGTACTTATACATTCAATACCATTGTATTCTACCAGAGTGTGGTGCATGAAATTTCTGCTGTTGTTAAGACTTTATGGAGTCATTATCTAGGGCTCCTTGGAAAAACCTTGCGCCTTTGAGACCTTGAAGGATATGTAAGTCCCAAGAACCACTTTCTTATATTCTTATACAGTATGTGTTTGTGGGGTCTCTTTATTCTGTTTTAATTTTTATTTTTAATAGGCCAGTTGCAATAATTAATACATTGCATATTGTTGTCTTCATTATAGTTGTTTAGAGTATAAGATTCAGACATGGTATGTTTTCTAAAGACTATTAGTACAAATCTTTCTTCTCATTGAACTAAGGGAAAGTAGCTGTATATATAGTCCTAGAATCAAACTGCATGTGTAAAACTTGAAAGAATTAACTACTGGGTTTTCCATGACATTGTTTTCTGTCTTAATTACATTTTGGTCCTGCTGAGACAAATACCTGACCCACAAACTTAAGGAAGGAAAGGTTTATTTAGCTCACAGTTACTGGAGGTTTCATAGTTTCAAGCAGCCTGAATTACATAGCAAGACCTCGAGACACTGAGCCACCGTATCCGGGAGGCTCAGCTCCCTAACTCCAAGAGAGGACACCAGGCCTGGTGAGGGGTGTCAGAGTGCATGCTGTCAATTTAATGGTTTCCACCTCTCTGGCCCTGCCCCTTAATCCCTGCCCTGGTACTTTGGGCACACCCCTCACGCCATGATTGATCACCCCAAGATTTACATGAGGCTTTTGGGGGGACGACTTGGAACAAACCAAAACAGAAAACTAAATACCATAGCATTAAATTTAATTTAACTTGACCTTGCTCCACCAATTTTCCTTAAGGAAAACTGCTTTCATTGTGTGTGTGTTTGATATTTTCTAATAATTCATGTGAAGTGTAACTTGAAAGAAGGTAACTCATACAGTTTTCCATTTTCTAGGAGTCAACATCAAACTTCAGATCTTATTTCTCCAGTTTATTTTTCTTTATTTTCTAGTTTTTTAATTTTTTTTGACCAGGAATAAGGAGCAAGTTGTCATGTACACTATGCAAGCCCTGGTTGAGTGACATATACCTCTAGCCAATAGGATTTTAATTCTCATAGTTGTGTATTAAATATACTGTTTTTTTAAAACTAGGTTTGGCCACAGTTTTCATTGTGATATCTTTTAAAAATAATTCCTCTACTTTATTATTAAGCCAGATAAGTAGGTGAGGTCAGGGTGTAATTAATGAGGCCAAGAACTGTGAGGAACAGGGTTCTTGTCTCCCATGCTAGCATGTACTGTTCCCACACCTTTGACTCCTCAGCTGATTGTATCAGACAGTCTAAATAGAAGCTCATAGGAGAAAGAGATATCCACTGTCTGCACTTTATTACTTATCTATGTATGCCCATCTTTTTCCTCACTGTCATGTTGATTCACAAATTTTGGTATTATTGGATATGTATTTTCTCTAACTATTAAATTACACAGCTACCTCTACAAAACAGTATCTTGATTTCTGGGTTTGGGTCTTCCTTTACCTAACTGATGTGATTTTAAAATTTTAATAAGAAAGAAATAACTGTGAAACAGTTTGAGAACACCTTGGAAGGACACCTAGTTAAGGTCTTCGACTTGACTGTACTGCAATGCCTGCTTGGAACAACTCCATCCTAACAATGCACCATTAGACACATATAGTCTTTTCGTAACACCTAGAATTGCTGTGCTAGCATGGACAAGGAAGGTGTCCCATGGTGGCTTGTCCAAATGACCTCCAGAAACGGGAGGATGCTAGAAACTCTGCACCGGTGTTTCTCCTGTGAGCAAGAAATGAAGGTAAGTAGAATCAGCTGTTTGGACACAGCAGGAGTTCCAGGCTCCAGGGTCTCAGGTAGTGAATGCCAGAAATTGGAAGGGTGTTGCTGTGGTGGGTGGAGCTCCCTTTCTTCCCACAGCACATGCACCCCTGGGAGGCTCCTTCTGCATGGCCACAATAATTTTGCCTATGTAACTTGCTTTGCTAGGGAAAGAAGATTCCTCATTGGTTTACCTGGACGTATTCTGGGAAGCCACCACCCCAAACCCCTGTAAAGTCAGGATCCTGGCTTCATCCTCTAAGATGTGTCAAGTGCTACCAAGCTTAGACTCGTCCCATTTAGTGCCATAGAGCTCAGCACCCAGAAGCCATCAAGATGGGCTGGCATTAGTGCACTGTGAGGTCTGCAGGCAGACTACTACCTGGGAGCATCGGCATGGCTTCTGCTCAGTTTTTCTCCGTGTAAATTCACTTCTCCTCAGGGTCTTGGGAGCCACAAAAATTCAGGTGGTGAAATATCATCACTTGTAAGGACAGAAAAATTTGCTCAGCACTTTAAAATATCCTCAGAAATTTCACTCTGGATGCACTCCGTAAGTTCTGTTCCTCCGACTTTGTACTAGCAGTACCTTCATTCAAGTGTGAGGGTGACAGACAGTGAGGTTTCTGAGGTCTCACATTATGCTTTTCTTTATCGGGATCAAGAGAATTTCAAGAGTGCCTTGCTGCTGGGGTTCTGTGCACAGAGAGGAATGATTGCGGCAGCAGGTTTCCAGGACACAAGACTAATCTAGTGTCAGGAATCTTGAGCACTGCCCTTCATGGGAAGGGCCATGCAGGAGGAGCATTGTGCAAGCCTGGGTGGCATCCTGCAGCCAACTTCCCTCAGTGTTCTCTGCAGAGTGGTGGGAAGGTATAAACCTCCCAGCACTGTGTGGTGAGTGGAAGTGGATCTGGTCCTCTGGAGCCCCTCCAGCTCCTACTTCAGGCCAAGGTATCTCATCCTCCATGTATCCAGGCTTAAAGGCCACAGAGTTGCAGGGCAGAGCAGTGGTTTTCTCCATCTGAGCTGATGCTTTTCTGACTTAATGGTTGCAGCGCTGGTTACCCGGGTCCTCGCTGTCGGTGAGTGACTTGTGCTGGGCTCTCCATGCTGTAATGCTAAGGACTTGGCCTGGGACTTCAGTAGTGAGGGACTGAGGCCTCCTGGATCTCACTCAGCCATGGAGACCCAGACAGCGAGATGGGAGTGCAGCTCCACAGAGAACAGACTGCTCATTTTTCCCCATCAAATTTTGATGCAAGATATTACAGTTTTACAGGTCCTCTGCAGCTTTTCCTAAGTATGCATGTCACTGTGCATGGAAATGTTCAGAATACACTCAGTCCCTGTCCTTAGGCTTGTGCTCTCCTACCATGTTCTCTTTTATGATTTGTGGTTTCACTGGACCGTTGGTATGGACTTCCAAGCTTTTGTCTTGGCAAGAAGGGGCTTCAGGATTTCACTCCACATACTGCCAGTGTGTGCTGTACTGCAGACCCACATCATGAAGACTTGCACAGAAGAGGTGTTTGCCACAGTGTCGCCAGTGTTTCTTACAGAGTGGTGTTCCTGCTAATCATTGAGCTCTTCCTCTCAGCTCCTTATAGCTTGGTCCTGTACGGGCAGGTTCCCCGATGAGCCTGAACTTATGCTCACAGAACGTACCTTAGTTTCTAGTGTTCCTGTGGCTGCCTCAAGTTAGCTTCCGCTACCGTACTTGTGCTGGGAGTTTCATGCCATGTGTTGGATTTCCTCACAGGCAGTCCTGTTAGAAGCCTGTCCACGACAGTTGGGTCCTGGGGTGAAAACAGCAGCCTTGGCTCCCGGTAGCCTGTCCAGTTCTCCATTTGCTCTGTCTGTTTGGGGCCTCTCTGTGCTCTCTCACCCTGTGCTGTGGCCACCGTTTCTTTCTTTAATCCCTTCATAACCTTCCTATTGAAGGAGATATTGTCCTTCAGCTGTTTTCTTTGCTACCACCCTTTACATTTCAAAGAAATTAACATGTTTGGACCTGTCTTAATTGTATGGAGCATGGAGACATTGGTGCTTTATGTGCCGATTTGCTTTATAGAGATTGTCGTTGCCCAACCAGATATTGAAAAATGATCAATAAATGAGACTTGGTTATGTAATAAAAGAATCTCTTGGTCTTGGGCTTTTACATATTTGCATTCTTAACCAGAATTTGCAGGAGACTCTGCCATAGGCATACATGAATGCTAAGAATGAAGAGAAACATAACCAATGATCATGTGGCTCTTTCAAAGTCATCATCCACGACTGCTTTAGAAATAGGAGTTTTAAAATCTGAAGAATTGTGATCAGGAGTTGTTGAGTTTTGGCAATGCCCCTAAATTAACTTTCTCCATTTTTAGGGTAAAGTAGGTACTGCATGATATAGCCCCTCTACAAAATAAACGTTTCCTGCAGCCAGTTATGCAAGGCTCCACGAAGGGTTATGGGCATTGAGCGAACTGCCCGTCAGTATACAGAGGTGGAAGGTCCCACAGGCTCAGCTGAACACTTGTTGAGAGGGCAGGAGGTCAAGAGCAGAGGCAAAGGTCCTGCATTCCTGTCCAGGTACAACCAGTGAAAAATCCTACTCCCTCCAAGTGTAGGTACCATTGTATTTGACTATCACAGCTGTCCTTGGATAATGAAACCAGAGTAGTGACTCCATGTTAAATAATTTATGGCACCATCTATTTTTTTAAAAATACTCCCTGCTTTTTTTTTTTCATTTTGTAATAATTACAGTTAACATCATTTCATACATATTCTTTATACAAATAAGGAGGATTTAAACATTTGTTGTGTTAGCCATTTTAATTTCCGCTGACAACAAAATTTGACTAGTGTAGAATTATAGATTTGTAAAAACTATAATCCAGTTACTGTAAGTTAATTTGACCAGCAATATATTTGAGTGCACTCTTGATTTCATAAAGATATTTGTTGTCAGATCTGTGTTTGTTTATGTGTCTGTGTGCCTTTCTGTGAAGGGCTATTTTTCCATTATCTTTTGTGAGCAATTGCAGGTAAAAAAAAATTTAGGCTACAGACTTAAAAGTGCACTTCTGCTAAGATACCATATGGCTTAAGTGATATGAAAATAGTCTAAGCACAGTTCGTCGTAAAATTTTACAAAATTAAACAAAGATTCCTTGTGGCAGCGAGAAATCATATGGGAGGAAACCCACTGCTGAATAGAGAGATGGCCAACACTTGTTAAATAGTCAGGCATTCCCGATAATCTCAGCAGTCTTTTCGGGGACATTCATAATAATTTGTTCAGGGATTAAAACTTAAAGATTTTGAGAAAAATTTACATTAAGGTTTTCTCTTAATAGATGGTTTGGTTCAAATCTGAATTAAGAAACAAAGTTTTTGCATGTGTATGGTAATTCATTATTGTTAATTTTATGTTGTAATATCTGTATTCATGATTCCTGGTGTGCAGGTCTTCCAAAATTTAAAACAATGATTGTTATTGTAACAAGACTTTCAAACTTGGACCACTGAATTGAACAACAACAACAAACAAAAAAAAAAATCAGGATGCATATCCAATTTAAGAATGACTCATTTGGTGAAAGTATCTGATGTGTTACATAGGGATGATTGGTTAGAAGTTTCATCTGATGTCAGACCGAAAGCTTGAATGAGTCACAAATTGTCAGTTAAGGCTGCAGTGCTATAATGTTGTGTAAAGTTTCAGATTCTAAATTTCAGTGCAAAAATGTATAGCTGTGGCTGTAAACATTCTATAAAGATTTAAATGGTATGCATTGCACACTTCTGGCAAAACAACAATTCTGGTTGATGTCTATGAATTTCATGTTCAAATAGTAATATTATACTTGCTGCCTTTGTTGCATGCTGATGTCATTAAACTTTCTTGGGGATGTTCAGCTAATGTTTGGGCACCAAAAATTACAGAGATAGATGTGCTAAAAGGATACCCAATATTTTGACCCCAGCCCTTCCAGGGGAATGAGGACTCAGGGCATAAGAGAACCTCTGCTGTGACATCTTGTAACTCAGTTGAGTCCCTAAATTTCTCATCAAGGAAATTATGGGACCACAGAGAAGTGACTATTTTTGTTGACGTGCCTAAGGAGAGTCACCCATTGCAATTTCTTATTAAATGTAATAAAATAAGAGAACGTATTTTTAAATCTTTCACAGGAAGTCAAGCAGTGCCTGTAAATCGACCAGAAGGCTGACACTGACAGAAGATGTAAGAAGTGCTGCATATGTTTCCATAATAATCCCTGAGGGCATGGAGCTGACATGGTGAGGTAGCAGAAGGGAATATGTATTTCGGCAGGTATTTCTTTAACTTAGTCTTAACCATCCAACGGAAACATGTAACCATGAGATTTGAAAAGTAATGCCGTAATATAATGCTAAGATTCAGAAGGCTCAACTCATGTACAGCTTCCAATAACTCCTACCTGTACTTACAAGAGACTACTTTTATGGAGCACTGGATTCTATGAGGAAAAGATGCTGAATAAAACTCCCAAACATTTCTGGACCTTCTTGAATACCAAAAAGTTGTTCGGTGGAGTTCTCCAAACATAGCTTCTCCAAGTGCAGCAGAACACCCGTCACTCACACAACAAACAAAAGTGGGAGACATATTGATAGTCACTGATGCTGACATTGGTGCTATGTGGGAGGGCAGGATGAAGCTTCATGACTTAAAGCAGTCAAGCTACCTCAGCCTTGAGAAAAGCATCCTATGTGGACATGGTGGGCTACGGTCACTAGGTAAAATTGTGTTCTCCAAGATTCTCAAGGTATAAATGGGGGCCTTACCGTTGTTTAGCTGGTGCTCACATCAGCCTCGCAGGTGGACCACCACCTCCCCCAGCTTTTATCTTTATGCCCATCTTCCCCTCATTTCTTATGTCATTGCTCCCCAGGTACAATGGATCCCTACACTCTATTACCCAGGGATGTTCGGAATTTTGTTCCAGGTCAGTGGGAACAGGGCATATAAAACAATGGAGCTTTATCCCAAAATTTAAAGCCCCTGAGATCATAGTGCAGAAAACTGCAGGTTTGCACAGCTGTCAAGCTGAATGGTTAGAGATGAGTCCGCGAATCAGTGACGCAACCCAAGGAGAGAAGCACTGCTGTTGTGACGGGGAGGTAAACAAAGAAGTGGTAGCTGTTTTCTGGGGGGTCAGTTTGACCTTTTGTTGAAAAAATAGATATATTTTAATTACGTGCTGTTATTATGCATTAGAATAAACTTCGCAATATTGATCACTGGGTACTCATGACTCTCTGAGCAAAATATATTCACACAAGGCAAGGATAGAATATTGGAATTGTGGCCAGCAATGCTCCTTTTAAGATAGGTTACTCAATAACGAAAGTATAATATGTGCAGGCTAGTAAAAAAAAAAAAAAAAAAAAAAAAAAAAAAAAAAAAAAAAAAAAAAAAAAAAAAAAAAAAAAAAAAAAAAAAAAAAAAAAAAAAAAAAAAAAAAAAAAAAAAAAAAAAAAAAAAAAAAAAAAAAAAAAAAAAAAAAAAAAAAAAAAAAAAAAACTTTAAAATGTTTACTTTCGTGATATAGGCTTGGCACAACCTCACAAATAGGCACACAGACACATCTATTATCTTCTTTACCATCCATCTTCCAAAATGCTAAAGTTACATTTAGACATACGGCAAGTTACCATTTCAAGGTGGACAGGAAGGTGAAGACCAGAACACCATTTGAGTTGGCTGTGTAGTTCACAATGGGTTCCGTTCTAAATGTGACACATCCCCAGACATGCGTGGGGTCATGGTGGGACTATAGAAGGCGGACCTGAGCATGGGTCCACGCTGCAAGCCATCAGCTTATTCCATTGTTGATTTCACAGCTGAATAAGTTCTTCCAAGGTAGGGCCAGGCAGAAGGAAGTGGAGGGCACAGGAAAGCAGTGGCAGGAAGAGTATGTTCTTGTCCATGGCCTTTGCTCCTCCTCTTCCCCCCGACATGCTGCCTTTCCTTTTGCTCCAATCCCTGCCATTTTTGCTGTGAAATGTTCTTTTCCTCCATACGCCTTTCTTTTACTTCACTTTGCTAAATGCGGGGAATTATCAGCCTAGAACCGTGCATCATTGGAAGAGACGGTAAAAGAAACCGTGCTACATGTATACTACTAAGGAAGGGATTGAATGCATGATACAAAATACTGCCAAGTACTTATGACAGAACAGCAAAAGTGAAAGAATTCTGATACCTATGAGGGCAAGAACCCGCAGCAACTCCAGAGGTCTCATACGTGCACAGAGTCAGATAGCAACAGAGGACGTTGTGCTCACAAAACCCTAATGACACAATCCTCTGTGATCCTCCAGCAAACTTGCATTAGGGCACCCAGACTGATGACCACAGAGAGGTGCCCCAGCCTACTGGTCACAGCCCTAGGCATCCATTTGTGGGAATCTGACAAGGTGCCCTGTTCCTGGCCATTACTCATTCTTCTTTCAACGTTTGGGTCCTGGGGTTGGTGACCCGACTTGCCACTGTGACATTGAGCTGGTATTGGAAGGTAGAAGGCTTCTGCATACTGCCTGCACATGTATTCACTTCACTCTAGATTCTATCAGTCACAATAATCAGAGGGCCGACCCTGCGTTAACCCTAATACTTAGCATTATTGGAATTCATCAGAAGGATGAGTTAAGTCACGACCCCAAGGATGTCATGTGTTACAGCTACTATCTGATTGTCCCATCACGCTTTATGCAATCCTAGGTGGAGATTTGGGGAAGTGATTGGAACATAGGGCTGCGATACTTACCAGTCGATTGGGCTCAGATGAGTTCATAGTGGATCGTGGTGCTAGGAAATGAAGCCTAGATTGAAAAGATGGACTTGTGGGGCCACGTCCTAGGTCCCTACCTCTTCCCTTACTTTGTCTCTCTCTGTCTGTCTATCTGAGTCTCTCTGTCTGTCTGTCTGTCTGCGGTCCCCTTTCTAATGCCTGGTTATGAACCTTTTCTCTTCCACCATGTCATTTCTGCCATGCCAGTCTGCCTTGGCATCAGTAGCCTATGGCCTGAAACATCTGTCAACTGAGATCCAACTTGAAACTTTCCTCCTTGCAGTCGTGGGCTTCAATTGCAGTTGTGTAGTTTTGAGAAACTAACTGAGACACGATATTATGAAACATTGTTTTTCCACCCAGATGACTGTTGTTTCTCTGCAAGAGAGATGCTGAAGGGATAACAAGAAGGGAAAGTCAACCAGGTTCATGTCAGTGAGTCACATTCTGCCCTCCGTGTCCTAGAGCCTCATTGGCTGAGCTGACATGGAATCCTGATGACTCACAATAGGTGTTCAAAACCTGGGACGTTTTGCCCAGGTGCCTTGACAGAATCCTACCTCTGGACACCGGCACCCTGCTAATCCATCTTCAGGACTGCATAAGGTAAGTAAAAGGCATTATGAGAACCAAAAGATAGGGGCTGGGGAGATAGCTCAGTAGACTAGCCCTTGCCTGGCAAGCATAAAGAATCTGAGTTCAATCCCAGGTTCCATAAAAACAAAACAAAATACAGCAAAAGATAATACCTCATCATCAGACCTGACTTATACATCTTCCCCTGCTTAGGGAGTACAGTTTTCTTGACCTTAATCCTTTTCCTCATGAATTCCCACCGTCCCCCCTAAGCTTGTCTGTGAGAAGTCCGTAACAATTTCACTTCTCAACAGGTGCCCTGGTGAGGCTTAGCAGCTTGGTATCCAGCACCGCTGCCCCATTTATTCCCACGCAGACACTTACGCACTACTCACAGCTCAGTGTGGACTCCGGCCTTGCTAATATGCCTAGAAGTGTTTCTTCTGTAATACACTGCACAAAAATGGGCTGTTTATTGCAGCATTGTTGGCTGTGTGTTGTCTTCAGTGCATAGTACCTCCGAGCTTCTAATCTAGAACAGCCATTCTGTTAACATTACACGGTGACCTGAAGCTACTCCCGTGTGTGTGTGTGTGTGTGTGTGTGTGTGTGTGTGTGTGTGTGTTCGCTGGATGTTCATAGTGGTGGATCTAATCAAGGTTTCCGCACATGCTGTACAAGTGCTCTGCCTCTGATCCTCCTTCACAAACATTTGCATTTTGATAGTGTCTCTGCTGAGGAAACGAAGGGACTCTGGGAGAGCCCTGTGGCTTGTCCTGGAGCTGAGTACCTCACTCCATACCAAGAACAGCACATGAAATTCAGCCACATGCCTACAGCTCCCTCTGGTGGATGACATACTTGGCTCTAGGTTTCCTTCCTTTCCGTGCAGAACCACACAAAAAAGAACTTCAGAGATGAAATCAGAGTCTGAAACACAAGGACCAATGGCAGCCTATTACTATTAGTACCAAAAGCAATTGCATCGCGCTATGCACTTCATAGAAATAGCCATCATTTTTTTAAACCTCCCCAGCCCTGGGATTATGGCTGTGCACCAATACGTCCAGTCTCAGAGTTTGAAAAGCAGGGCTATCGCAACATGTGGTGTCAGGGATTGAACTCGGGTCCTTGAGCATTCCACGAAGGCTCTCAGACTTCTGAGCTATTGTTATTTCTTATGAAAAGTAATTTAAAAATTAAAAAAATTGGGCCTGGCGGGATGGCTCAGTGGTCTAAAGCGCCTGCTTGGGAAAGGTTGGGCGGCTTCAGGGACCGCGGTTCGATCCCCGGCACCACATGCTGCGCCAGCCCTCGGGGTGGGCTGAGCCGGCCATAAAAATGAGTGAATAAACAAACAGAGGTTCTGAAACAAGAAAATAAATAAATAAATAAAAATTTTTAAAAAATTAAAAAAATACTTTCATAACCATGTGCAGACCAAGTCATGTGTGTTGCAATGGTGATGCTGTTACAAAACACGCTCTTGAGGGCCTTTATGTATTGGCGTTCATGAGTGTGTGTGTGTTCCATGATGGGCGAAAGGGAACTCTGCAGTCACTTCCTACCTCATGCTGATACCTGAATTCTCTCTGAGGAATCGGTGCACGTACACCACACGTCTCGCTCACTGGGATGCATTTATCTTCTCCGATTTCGCAAGGCCTGGATCACGCCTTCCCTCTCCTTGACTACCTTGCTCATCTTTACCCTCTCAAATTCGATCCATTTTCTTGAAAATGATGTTTGCTCATTGCTCTTTGCACGTATATACAGAAGCTTGTTTATGCATAGGTTCACGTGTCTATCTTTCTAAAGACAATTTCTACGGGAAAGTGGGAGGGGAAGACATGAAAGGAATCCAGCACATTTCAGCGGAGTCAGGCCTGCAGTAGCTGGCATTCTAGTCTCTTAAAGTGTTCCAGGCATCCTACAAACCCATGAGTTTGATGGGTGTCCCTACTGTTTCCTTCATGCAGCCATCTGACAGCTGGGAAATCATGGAGCAAGGTGACCGTGACATCAAGCACATCATACAGCAGCAGAGGATGCCAAGAAAGGCGGATCAGTACCTGAGAGCCAGCCTGACCTCCCAAACCGTGCTGAGTGTTCTCGTCGGTAGACAAATCGGAAGGCACAGCAGCGAACTGCACCTGGCAGAGTGGCTGTGGATCATTACTCCAACAAAACCCGCCAGGTGGAGATGGCCGTGGGCAAGTGGCCGAGGGAGTCGCTGAGCTGTGTCCTCTGCACAGCAAGAGAAATCCCAGAAGACAGTGTATTCAAGACAAGAGACACTGTCACAGAGAGAATATTAAAATTAAAACTATGATTTCCAACTCTGGGTTTCATGTTGCTTTTCCCTGTACCCTTTATTCCCTGGCCCTTCTGGTTGCCACATAATGAAAGTCTCCAAGTGAGCTCTTGTCACTTACCCTCTTCCAGGTGTGCCATTAGGGTGCCCAGGGTTGGCATTCAGCAGGGACATATGCTAAGGACCGCATGGTTGGCTGAGTTGAGCAGGGGAGTAGCCCTCCTCCGTAGTTGTAAGGCAGGAATTCAAGGAGGACAGTGGAATCTTGGTCTGTCTTCTTGTAGCTTGGTGGATGCAGTGGGCAGCAGCCTGAGTCATACCCAAGTGGAAAGAAGTGGAGGAGGGTCCTGTGTGGGTACTGAACCAGGACAGCTGCATGGAGGCCATAGGTCAAGGGCTGCGGTGGATGGACAGCCATGACTTGTCTTCCTCAAACTAGGCATGGTGTGCAAGAGGGAAAAGCCCGTACGATATGGCTTGACACCTCTGTGCATCCATATGACAGCGAGTTTTTCTCACTGTGACCTCCTGACCCACTCTGTGTGCCACACAACCCTGGTTACATGAGGGAAGGGCCAGCTACTGACTTAGAGCACATGGGGGAGCGCTCCGGGAATCACACCTTCTTCCTGCAGCTTGAGGATGGTTCCTCACCTCAGAGAGGGAAGCAAGCAATTGTGCCATTTAGAGAGAGTGCTGTGATGGCCAACTTGGACACGAAAGGGACATCATGGAGGAGCCACTGCACCTCTGGCCAGGGTCACCGGGAACATGGTGCTGCCTGCTCGTCAGCAATGAAGATGCCCTTCCATTGTACAGATTTTCTAATGGTGAGCGGACCAGGGGCCCAAGGGGAAGGGATGTGGCTTGGGAATCAGGAGGATGAGGGGCCAAACGCTGTGCACTTGGTTGCCCCTTTTCTCATGGACTAGTTGGGTACACATGGGATTAGCAAAGTCAAAGTTCAGAAAACTTCTTACTTCAGGGTCAAATGGGATCCTCTTCTGTCACTCTTCTCATTCTTAGATGAGGGGTTGGTACATAGGCGCCCCTTCTGTAGCTACTTGTAAATTGCAGTGTTTTTAGCCTGTAGGATCAACTGAGAAAGCAAATGGAGATAGAAAATAAGGAAGCAGAAAGCTCAGGACGAAATGAGTGGTGATCAACCCATTTCTGAAAGAATGGAACTGAACAGCTTTGAACGTGTTCCTCCTTGATCCCCGCCATGGACATATGACAGAGAAATGACACGTAATCCTTTACATGTGAATTTGGAAAGTGTAGACAACGTGACTCCTGCTGTGCACAAAACCTGGCTTTCATGGACGAGCAGGTCTCACCGGGAATGGTGGGGATGGGAGAAGGAGCGCGTGCAGGCAGTCAGGGATGGCCTGTAGCTGCACAAGTACATCGGGGGCGG
Source organism: Myocastor coypus (assembly GCA_004027025.1). Taxonomy (NCBI): domain Eukaryota; kingdom Metazoa; phylum Chordata; class Mammalia; order Rodentia; family Myocastoridae; genus Myocastor; species Myocastor coypus. The sequence goes on from PVJA010010675.1 coordinate 26,849, forward strand.
TGGCACGGTTCCCGGAGGACATCGCAGATGTCTGTGTGCAAGCGCACACCTGAAACTTCTACCAGGACAGCCTAAGAAAGGGCTTCATTTAGCCACCAAATAAATTTCACTTGTTCTTCTGTGACTTTGCACAGAGGCAGAATAAACTGTGCTACTTCCAAATGACATTCCTTTGAGGCCACAGTGCTCCTAGTGTCCCCAGGTCCCCTAAGGCAGAAAGTGCTCAGTGATTGCTGTAAGCAGGACTGTCCCTGTGAAGGAGCAACCCCGCATTGAAGGGCAGAATCAAAGCTCAGAGTCAGTGGCAGAATCTTTGTGCCTTTGTGGCTCCCTGGAAGATGGCTATCCCAAACTTTTCACCAAGGTATTCTCCCTAAATTGGTGCTTGCTGTTCTCTACATTTAATTACCCATTAAGTAGCTTCCTTAGGCATCTGTACTTGGAAAGTCATCCTAGTTTGCTCCAGCGAACCTCCTCAAGCAAAGTGTGAGTTTGGTGTTTAGGTGCTGAAGGGAACTTTGCCATGTAGACAACCATGGCTTCTCCACAGCAAATGCCATGCTGTATTTTTGTGCTTTCTGAGTGGACATGTACCAGGGATGCTTCCGTCCTTAGAATGCCATTGTGTATGTGGATGCAAGGGTCAGCCCCTCTGTTGTCCCCGGTGAGGTTACACAAACCAGGCCGAGAAAACGCATTTTCTGCCTGGGAGTTCAAAGCATCTCATCTCCCGGTCCTCTGTTTTCTTGGATTGTTCTTCCTACTATTATGATGCTTTTGGTCAAGAAATGAGTTGCCCGTTCTGCTGTGACCTACTGTTGCGCACTATATATGGTCACCCTAACACGGAATAAGTCACGAACACCTCGTAAGAGTCAAAGAGAGAGAGGCTGTTTCTGGGATAGTTCATTCCCTTGAAGCATCCGCAGGCTCGAAGGATCCATGGCAGGATGAGTTTCACAGAAGTGAGCACTGTTGGACCTAGAATGTCTTTGAGTGGTTGTACAATGGCTTCTCTGTGGGGCAGGTTCATTTGGGCAAAGCTGTATTTCCACCTTCAGTCTCATTGCTCTGGGGGTGAGGGTAAGAGCACAGGTAGACACTGGGCATGCAAGCACTTAGAAGTTATGGGTTCGGCTCACAGGAGCGAGGACATAGGCTCATGCAAGATTCCAAAGTGGTGAGCTCATGGATGGAGCTTCCTTATTCCAGTGCGAGGTAAGAGTCTTTGCTCTCTCACAGGTACAGGCTCCTCCAAACACCTCACAGCTCTCTCCTGAGCGCTTATATCTTAATCCTCTGGGATCACCAGTTGGGGAAAACCAGTGAGAGGGAAGCTGCCCATAGGAAGGAAATTTGGCTGGGTCCCCTCACTGTAGCCTGCATGGTCCTGCAGGGTGGATCATACTGAAAGAGTCCAGGTCCTGGTGCATGCCTGGCATAGAAATGCAAGTGTGCGTTCAGTATGAAAGACAAAGCAGCCACAACTCTTTGATGTCCTCTGTGCAAACACAATAGGAAAATGGTGTCAGGGAGCCATGCACATTAAAGCCATTCACAGCCCACATTGGACATGATTGACAGGAATGATTGGCAGGCTTCTGTGCATCTCAGGAACTTCCCACAAGCATGAGTATGTCCAAGTGTTCATTTTGATTAAATTGCATGCATTGGATGAGCCCCTATCTATAACCGTTAGAAAGGTAATCATGGGACATAATGACAGAAAGTGAGGCCAAGAGATCGAACACACCTGTTCTGAGCCCGAAAGCCTGAAAATTTCCTTTGAAATATGATGTTGCCTTTTCTACCTCTCTCAGATCAGTGGAAGGTACATTGTTTCCGGGGTGCTGCCCAGACAGCAGTACATGCGGGGAGAGGTCTCTGGGCACCCAGTGCGCTACCTGCCATAGTTCTTTTCCTGTCTCGGTGAATTAGATGTCTTCTCCAACTGTGCAAGTTCAAGGCCTGCACATGTTGCAGGACCAGCTCCTGAGCATGACTCAGATGCTTCTCATGACTTTCTATGCTGTTCACCAGTGCACTGCATGTGGCGACAATGCTTAGGCCTGAGGTCACAGGGAGGATGGGGTGAAGGGAGTGGGTGGCAAGGGCCAGGAAAGCTCCCAGTGTGATGGCTCCTGGCTTCCCCTGGCCAAGCACCAGCACTTGTGAGTGCCAGCCTAGGCTTAGTGTGTCCCTTAGTTCCTCAGCCTAGCACCTGTTTCACAGGGTCATGGTGGAGGATCCATCACTGGGCTTGAAATTTTCCCTTCTCCTCTGTGGAAATACTGTGGAGCATGAGTCCACAGCTCATGAAGGACAGGCTTTCCCTTGACCCTTGTCACTCACAGCAGGTGGCATGATGGAGAGAAACTGTTTGGCACTGTGGGAAGCCCTGATCTTCTTCTCTTGGAGGCATATGGATAGAATTCAGTGAAAAGAAGAGGCATTGTCAGTTAGAGCTATATTTTGGTTGTTCCAGAGGTTAGGTTTACCTGAAGTTCTATTATTTTGATTTCTACTCGGAAGCAGTTTAGCATGAACAGCAGTGTCAGCTGTTCCCTTCAACACCTAAACACCAAACTCACACTTTGCTTGAGGAGGTTCGCTGGAGCAAACTAGGATGACTTTCCAAGTACAGATGCCTAAGGAAGCTACTTAATGGGTAATTAAATGTAGAGAACAGCAAGCACCAATTTAGGGAGAATACCTTGGTGAAAAGTTTGGGATAGCCATCTTCCAGGGAGCCACAAAGGCACAAAGATTCTGCCACTGACTCTGAGCTTTGATTCTGCCCTTCAATGCGGGGTTGCTCCTTCACAGGGACAGTCCTGCTTACAGCAATCACTGAGCACTTTCTGCCTTAGGGGACCTGGGGACACTAGGAGCACTGTGGCCTCAAAGGAATGTCATTTGGAAGTAGCACAGTTTATTCTGCCTCTGTGCAAAGTCACAGAAGAACAAGTGAAATTTATTTGGTGGCTAAATGAAGCCCTTTCTTAGGCTGTCCTGGTAGAAGTTTCAGGTGTGCGCTTGCACACAGACATCTGCGATGTCCTCCGGGAACCGTGCCACCGCCCCCGATGTACTTGTGCAGCTACAGGCCATCCCTGACTGCCTGCACGCGCTCCTTCTCCCATCCCCACCATTCCCGGTGAGACCTGCTCGTCCATGAAAGCCAGGTTTTGTGCACAGCAGGAGTCACGTTGTCTACACTTTCCAAATTCACATGTAAAGGATTACGTGTCATTTCTCTGTCATATGTCCATGGCGGGGATCAAGGAGGAACACGTTCAAAGCTGTTCAGTTCCATTCTTTCAGAAATGGGTTGATCACCACTCATTTCGTCCTGAGCTTTCTGCTTCCTTATTTTCTATCTCCATTTGCTTTCTCAGTTGATCCTACAGGCTAAAAACACTGCAATTTACAAGTAGCTACAGAAGGGGCGCCTATGTACCAACCCCTCATCTAAGAATGAGAAGAGTGACAGAAGAGGATCCCATTTGACCCTGAAGTAAGAAGTTTTCTGAACTTTGACTTTGCTAATCCCATGTGTACCCAACTAGTCCATGAGAAAAGGGGCAACCAAGTGCACAGCGTTTGGCCCCTCATCCTCCTGATTCCCAAGCCACATCCCTTCCCCTTGGGCCCCTGGTCCGCTCACCATTAGAAAATCTGTACAATGGAAGGGCATCTTCATTGCTGACGAGCAGGCAGCACCATGTTCCCGGTGACCCTGGCCAGAGGTGCAGTGGCTCCTCCATGATGTCCCTTTCGTGTCCAAGTTGGCCATCACAGCACTCTCTCTAAATGGCACAATTGCTTGCTTCCCTCTCTGAGGTGAGGAACCATCCTCAAGCTGCAGGAAGAAGGTGTGATTCCCGGAGCGCTCCCCCATGTGCTCTAAGTCAGTAGCTGGCCCTTCCCTCATGTAACCAGGGTTGTGTGGCACACAGAGTGGGTCAGGAGGTCACAGTGAGAAAAACTCGCTGTCATATGGATGCACAGAGGTGTCAAGCCATATCGTACGGGCTTTTCCCTCTTGCACACCATGCCTAGTTTGAGGAAGACAAGTCATGGCTGTCCATCCACCGCAGCCCTTGACCTATGGCCTCCATGCAGCTGTCCTGGTTCAGTACCCACACAGGACCCTCCTCCACTTCTTTCCACTTGGGTATGACTCAGGCTGCTGCCCACTGCATCCACCAAGCTACAAGAAGACAGACCAAGATTCCACTGTCCTCCTTGAATTCCTGCCTTACAACTACGGAGGAGGGCTACTCCCCTGCTCAACTCAGCCAACCATGCGGTCCTTAGCATATGTCCCTGCTGAATGCCAACCCTGGGCACCCTAATGGCACACCTGGAAGAGGGTAAGTGACAAGAGCTCACTTGGAGACTTTCATTATGTGGCAACCAGAAGGGCCAGGGAATAAAGGGTACAGGGAAAAGCAACATGAAACCCAGAGTTGGAAATCATAGTTTTAATTTTAATATTCTCTCTGTGACAGTGTCTCTTGTCTTGAATACACTGTCTTCTGGGATTTCTCTTGCTGTGCAGAGGACACAGCTCAGCGACTCCCTCGGCCACTTGCCCACGGCCATCTCCACCTGGCGGGTTTTGTTGGAGTAATGATCCACAGCCACTCTGCCAGGTGCAGTTCGCTGCTGTGCCTTCCGATTTGTCTACCGACGAGAACACTCAGCACGGTTTGGGAGGTCAGGCTGGCTCTCAGGTACTGATCCGCCTTTCTTGGCATCCTCTGCTGCTGTATGATGTGCTTGATGTCACGGTCACCTTGCTCCATGATTTCCCAGCTGTCAGATGGCTGCATGAAGGAAACAGTAGGGACACCCATCAAACTCATGGGTTTGTAGGATGCCTGGAACACTTTAAGAGACTAGAATGCCAGCTACTGCAGGCCTGACTCCGCTGAAATGTGCTGGATTCCTTTCATGTCTTCCCCTCCCACTTTCCCGTAGAAATTGTCTTTAGAAAGATAGACACGTGAACCTATGCATAAACAAGCTTCTGTATATACGTGCAAAGAGCAATGAGCAAACATCATTTTCAAGAAAATGGATCGAATTTGAGAGGGTAAAGATGAGCAAGGTAGTCAAGGAGAGGGAAGGCGTGATCCAGGCCTTGCGAAATCGGAGAAGATAAATGCATCCCAGTGAGCGAGACGTGTGGTGTACGTGCACCGATTCCTCAGAGAGAATTCAGGTATCAGCATGAGGTAGGAAGTGACTGCAGAGTTCCCTTTCGCCCATCATGGAACACACACACACTCATGAACGCCAATACATAAAGGCCCTCAAGAGCGTGTTTTGTAACAGCATCACCATTGCAACACACATGACTTGGTCTGCACATGGTTATGAAAGTATTTTTTTAATTTTTTAAAAATTTTTATTTATTTATTTATTTTCTTGTTTCAGAACCTCTGTTTGTTTATTCACTCATTTTTATGGCCGGCTCAGCCCACCCCGAGGGCTGGCGCAGCATGTGGTGCCGGGGATCGAACCGCGGTCCCTGAAGCCGCCCAACCTTTCCCAAGCAGGCGCTTTAGACCACTGAGCCATCCCGCCAGGCCCAATTTTTTTAATTTTTAAATTACTTTTCATAAGAAATAACAATAGCTCAGAAGTCTGAGAGCCTTCGTGGAATGCTCAAGGACCCGAGTTCAATCCCTGACACCACATGTTGCGATAGCCCTGCTTTTCAAACTCTGAGACTGGACGTATTGGTGCACAGCCATAATCCCAGGGCTGGGGAGGTTTAAAAAAATGATGGCTATTTCTATGAAGTGCATAGCGCGATGCAATTGCTTTTGGTACTAATAGTAATAGGCTGCCATTGGTCCTTGTGTTTCAGACTCTGATTTCATCTCTGAAGTTCTTTTTTGTGTGGTTCTGCACGGAAAGGAAGGAAACCTAGAGCCAAGTATGTCATCCACCAGAGGGAGCTGTAGGCATGTGGCTGAATTTCATGTGCTGTTCTTGGTATGGAGTGAGGTACTCAGCTCCAGGACAAGCCACAGGGCTCTCCCAGAGTCCCTTCGTTTCCTCAGCAGAGACACTATCAAAATGCAAATGTTTGTGAAGGAGGATCAGAGGCAGAGCACTTGTACAGCATGTGCGGAAACCTTGATTAGATCCACCACTATGAACATCCAGCGAACACACACACACACACACACACACACACACACACACACACACACGGGAGTAGCTTCAGGTCACCGTGTAATGTTAACAGAATGGCTGTTCTAGATTAGAAGCTCGGAGGTACTATGCACTGAAGACAACACACAGCCAACAATGCTGCAATAAACAGCCCATTTTTGTGCAGTGTATTACAGAAGAAACACTTCTAGGCATATTAGCAAGGCCGGAGTCCACACTGAGCTGTGAGTAGTGCGTAAGTGTCTGCGTGGGAATAAATGGGGCAGCGGTGCTGGATACCAAGCTGCTAAGCCTCACCAGGGCACCTGTTGAGAAGTGAAATTGTTACGGACTTCTCACAGACAAGCTTAGGGGGGACGGTGGGAATTCATGAGGAAAAGGATTAAGGTCAAGAAAACTGTACTCCCTAAGCAGGGGAAGATGTATAAGTCAGGTCTGATGATGAGGTATTATCTTTTGCTGTATTTTGTTTTGTTTTTATGGAACCTGGGATTGAACTCAGATTCTTTATGCTTGCCAGGCAAGGGCTAGTCTACTGAGCTATCTCCCCAGCCCCTATCTTTTGGTTCTCATAATGCCTTTTACTTACCTTATGCAGTCCTGAAGATGGATTAGCAGGGTGCCGGTGTCCAGAGGTAGGATTCTGTCAAGGCACCTGGGCAAAACGTCCCAGGTTTTGAACACCTATTGTGAGTCATCAGGATTCCATGTCAGCTCAGCCAATGAGGCTCTAGGACACGGAGGGCAGAATGTGACTCACTGACATGAACCTGGTTGACTTTCCCTTCTTGTTATCCCTTCAGCATCTCTCTTGCAGAGAAACAACAGTCATCTGGGTGGAAAAACAATGTTTCATAATATCGTGTCTCAGTTAGTTTCTCAAAACTACACAACTGCAATTGAAGCCCACGACTGCAAGGAGGAAAGTTTCAAGTTGGATCTCAGTTGACAGATGTTTCAGGCCATAGGCTACTGATGCCAAGGCAGACTGGCATGGCAGAAATGACATGGTGGAAGAGAAAAGGTTCATAACCAGGCATTAGAAAGGGGACCGCAGACAGACAGACAGACAGAGAGACTCAGATAGACAGACAGAGAGAGACAAAGTAAGGGAAGAGGTAGGGACCTAGGACGTGGCCCCACAAGTCCATCTTTTCAATCTAGGCTTCATTTCCTAGCACCACGATCCACTATGAACTCATCTGAGCCCAATCGACTGGTAAGTATCGCAGCCCTATGTTCCAATCACTTCCCCAAATCTCCACCTAGGATTGCATAAAGCGTGATGGGACAATCAGATAGTAGCTGTAACACATGACATCCTTGGGGTCGTGACTTAACTCATCCTTCTGATGAATTCCAATAATGCTAAGTATTAGGGTTAACGCAGGGTCGGCCCTCTGATTATTGTGACTGATAGAATCTAGAGTGAAGTGAATACATGTGCAGGCAGTATGCAGAAGCCTTCTACCTTCCAATACCAGCTCAATGTCACAGTGGCAAGTCGGGTCACCAACCCCAGGACCCAAACGTTGAAAGAAGAATGAGTAATGGCCAGGAACAGGGCACCTTGTCAGATTCCCACAAATGGATGCCTAGGGCTGTGACCAGTAGGCTGGGGCACCTCTCTGTGGTCATCAGTCTGGGTGCCCTAATGCAAGTTTGCTGGAGGATCACAGAGGATTGTGTCATTAGGGTTTTGTGAGCACAACGTCCTCTGTTGCTATCTGACTCTGTGCACGTATGAGACCTCTGGAGTTGCTGCGGGTTCTTGCCCTCATAGGTATCAGAATTCTTTCACTTTTGCTGTTCTGTCATAAGTACTTGGCAGTATTTTGTATCATGCATTCAATCCCTTCCTTAGTAGTATACATGTAGCACGGTTTCTTTTACCGTCTCTTCCAATGATGCACGGTTCTAGGCTGATAATTCCCCGCATTTAGCAAAGTGAAGTAAAAGAAAGGCGTATGGAGGAAAAGAACATTTCACAGCAAAAATGGCAGGGATTGGAGCAAAAGGAAAGGCAGCATGTCGGGGGGAAGAGGAGGAGCAAAGGCCATGGACAAGAACATACTCTTCCTGCCACTGCTTTCCTGTGCCCTCCACTTCCTTCTGCCTGGCCCTACCTTGGAAGAACTTATTCAGCTGTGAAATCAACAATGGAATAAGCTGATGGCTTGCAGCGTGGACCCATGCTCAGGTCCGCCTTCTATAGTCCCACCATGACCCCACGCATGTCTGGGGATGTGTCACATTTAGAACGGAACCCATTGTGAACTACACAGCCAACTCAAATGGTGTTCTGGTCTTCACCTTCCTGTCCACCTTGAAATGGTAACTTGCCGTATGTCTAAATGTAACTTTAGCATTTTGGAAGATGGATGGTAAAGAAGATAATAGATGTGTCTGTGTGCCTATTTGTGAGGTTGTGCCAAGCCTATATCACGAAAGTAAACATTTTAAAGTTTTTTTTTTTTTTTTTTTTTTTTTTTTTTTTTTTTTTTTTTTTTTTTTTTTTTTTTTTTTTTTTTTTTTTTTTTTTTTTTTTTTTTTTTTTTTTTTTTTTTTTTTTTTTTTTTTTTTTTTTTTTTTTTTTTTTTTTTTTTTTTTTTTTTTTTTTTTTTTTACTAGCCTGCACATATTATACTTTCGTTATTGAGTAACCTATCTTAAAAGGAGCATTGCTGGCCACAATTCCAATATTCTATCCTTGCCTTGTGTGAATATATTTTGCTCAGAGAGTCATGAGTACCCAGTGATCAATATTGCGAAGTTTATTCTAATGCATAATAACAGCACGTAATTAAAATATATCTATTTTTTCAACAAAAGGTCAAACTGACCCCCCAGAAAACAGCTACCACTTCTTTGTTTACCTCCCCGTCACAACAGCAGTGCTTCTCTCCTTGGGTTGCGTCACTGATTCGCGGACTCATCTCTAACCATTCAGCTTGACAGCTGTGCAAACCTGCAGTTTTCTGCACTATGATCTCAGGGGCTTTAAATTTTGGGATAAAGCTCCATTGTTTTATATGCCCTGTTCCCACTGACCTGGAACAAAATTCCGAACATCCCTGGGTAATAGAGTGTAGGGATCCATTGTACCTGGGGAGCAATGACATAAGAAATGAGGGGAAGATGGGCATAAAGATAAAAGCTGGGGGAGGTGGTGGTCCACCTGCGAGGCTGATGTGAGCACCAGCTAAACAACGGTAAGGCCCCCATTTATACCTTGAGAATCTTGGAGAACACAATTTTACCTAGTGACCGTAGCCCACCATGTCCACATAGGATGCTTTTCTCAAGGCTGAGGTAGCTTGACTGCTTTAAGTCATGAAGCTTCATCCTGCCCTCCCACATAGCACCAATGTCAGCATCAGTGACTATCAATATGTCTCCCACTTTTGTTTGTTGTGTGAGTGACGGGTGTTCTGCTGCACTTGGAGAAGCTATGTTTGGAGAACTCCACCGAACAACTTTTTGGTATTCAAGAAGGTCCAGAAATGTTTGGGAGTTTTATTCAGCATCTTTTCCTCATAGAATCCAGTGCTCCATAAAAGTAGTCTCTTGTAAGTACAGGTAGGAGTTATTGGAAGCTGTACATGAGTTGAGCCTTCTGAATCTTAGCATTATATTACGGCATTACTTTTCAAATCTCATGGTTACATGTTTCCGTTGGATGGTTAAGACTAAGTTAAAGAAATACCTGCCGAAATACATATTCCCTTCTGCTACCTCACCATGTCAGCTCCATGCCCTCAGGGATTATTATGGAAACATATGCAGCACTTCTTACATCTTCTGTCAGTGTCAGCCTTCTGGTCGATTTACAGGCACTGCTTGACTTCCTGTGAAAGATTTAAAAATACGTTCTCTTATTTTATTACATTTAATAAGAAATTGCAATGGGTGACTCTCCTTAGGCACGTCAACAAAAATAGTCACTTCTCTGTGGTCCCATAATTTCCTTGATGAGAAATTTAGGGACTCAACTGAGTTACAAGATGTCACAGCAGAGGTTCTCTTATGCCCTGAGTCCTCATTCCCCTGGAAGGGCTGGGGTCAAAATATTGGGTATCCTTTTAGCACATCTATCTCTGTAATTTTTGGTGCCCAAACATTAGCTGAACATCCCCAAGAAAGTTTAATGACATCAGCATGCAACAAAGGCAGCAAGTATAATATTACTATTTGAACATGAAATTCATAGACATCAACCAGAATTGTTGTTTTGCCAGAAGTGTGCAATGCATACCATTTAAATCTTTATAGAATGTTTACAGCCACAGCTATACATTTTTGCACTGAAATTTAGAATCTGAAACTTTACACAACATTATAGCACTGCAGCCTTAACTGACAATTTGTGACTCATTCAAGCTTTCGGTCTGACATCAGATGAAACTTCTAACCAATCATCCCTATGTAACACATCAGATACTTTCACCAAATGAGTCATTCTTAAATTGGATATGCATCCTGATTTTTTTTTTTTTGTTTGTTGTTGTTGTTCAATTCAGTGGTCCAAGTTTGAAAGTCTTGTTACAATAACAATCATTGTTTTAAATTTTGGAAGACCTGCACACCAGGAATCATGAATACAGATATTACAACATAAAATTAACAATAATGAATTACCATACACATGCAAAAACTTTGTTTCTTAATTCAGATTTGAACCAAACCATCTATTAAGAGAAAACCTTAATGTAAATTTTTCTCAAAATCTTTAAGTTTTAATCCCTGAACAAATTATTATGAATGTCCCCGAAAAGACTGCTGAGATTATCGGGAATGCCTGACTATTTAACAAGTGTTGGCCATCTCTCTATTCAGCAGTGGGTTTCCTCCCATATGATTTCTCGCTGCCACAAGGAATCTTTGTTTAATTTTGTAAAATTTTACGACGAACTGTGCTTAGACTATTTTCATATCACTTAAGCCATATGGTATCTTAGCAGAAGTGCACTTTTAAGTCTGTAGCCTAAATTTTTTTTTACCTGCAATTGCTCACAAAAGATAATGGAAAAATAGCCCTTCACAGAAAGGCACACAGACACATAAACAAACACAGATCTGACAACAAATATCTTTATGAAATCAAGAGTGCACTCAAATATATTGCTGGTCAAATTAACTTACAGTAACTGGATTATAGTTTTTACAAATCTATAATTCTACACTAGTCAAATTTTGTTGTCAGCGGAAATTAAAATGGCTAACACAACAAATGTTTAAATCCTCCTTATTTGTATAAAGAATATGTATGAAATGATGTTAACTGTAATTATTACAAAATGAAAAAAAAAAAGCAGGGAGTATTTTTAAAAAAATAGATGGTGCCATAAATTATTTAACATGGAGTCACTACTCTGGTTTCATTATCCAAGGACAGCTGTGATAGTCAAATACAATGGTACCTACACTTGGAGGGAGTAGGATTTTTCACTGGTTGTACCTGGACAGGAATGCAGGACCTTTGCCTCTGCTCTTGACCTCCTGCCCTCTCAACAAGTGTTCAGCTGAGCCTGTGGGACCTTCCACCTCTGTATACTGACGGGCAGTTCGCTCAATGCCCATAACCCTTCGTGGAGCCTTGCATAACTGGCTGCAGGAAACGTTTATTTTGTAGAGGGGCTATATCATGCAGTACCTACTTTACCCTAAAAATGGAGAAAGTTAATTTAGGGGCATTGCCAAAACTCAACAACTCCTGATCACAATTCTTCAGATTTTAAAACTCCTATTTCTAAAGCAGTCGTGGATGATGACTTTGAAAGAGCCACATGATCATTGGTTATGTTTCTCTTCATTCTTAGCATTCATGTATGCCTATGGCAGAGTCTCCTGCAAATTCTGGTTAAGAATGCAAATATGTAAAAGCCCAAGACCAAGAGATTCTTTTATTACATAACCAAGTCTCATTTATTGATCATTTTTCAATATCTGGTTGGGCAACGACAATCTCTATAAAGCAAATCGGCACATAAAGCACCAATGTCTCCATGCTCCATACAATTAAGACAGGTCCAAACATGTTAATTTCTTTGAAATGTAAAGGGTGGTAGCAAAGAAAACAGCTGAAGGACAATATCTCCTTCAATAGGAAGGTTATGAAGGGATTAAAGAAAGAAACGGTGGCCACAGCACAGGGTGAGAGAGCACAGAGAGGCCCCAAACAGACAGAGCAAATGGAGAACTGGACAGGCTACCGGGAGCCAAGGCTGCTGTTTTCACCCCAGGACCCAACTGTCGTGGACAGGCTTCTAACAGGACTGCCTGTGAGGAAATCCAACACATGGCATGAAACTCCCAGCACAAGTACGGTAGCGGAAGCTAACTTGAGGCAGCCACAGGAACACTAGAAACTAAGGTACGTTCTGTGAGCATAAGTTCAGGCTCATCGGGGAACCTGCCCGTACAGGACCAAGCTATAAGGAGCTGAGAGGAAGAGCTCAATGATTAGCAGGAACACCACTCTGTAAGAAACACTGGCGACACTGTGGCAAACACCTCTTCTGTGCAAGTCTTCATGATGTGGGTCTGCAGTACAGCACACACTGGCAGTATGTGGAGTGAAATCCTGAAGCCCCTTCTTGCCAAGACAAAAGCTTGGAAGTCCATACCAACGGTCCAGTGAAACCACAAATCATAAAAGAGAACATGGTAGGAGAGCACAAGCCTAAGGACAGGGACTGAGTGTATTCTGAACATTTCCATGCACAGTGACATGCATACTTAGGAAAAGCTGCAGAGGACCTGTAAAACTGTAATATCTTGCATCAAAATTTGATGGGGAAAAATGAGCAGTCTGTTCTCTGTGGAGCTGCACTCCCATCTCGCTGTCTGGGTCTCCATGGCTGAGTGAGATCCAGGAGGCCTCAGTCCCTCACTACTGAAGTCCCAGGCCAAGTCCTTAGCATTACAGCATGGAGAGCCCAGCACAAGTCACTCACCGACAGCGAGGACCCGGGTAACCAGCGCTGCAACCATTAAGTCAGAAAAGCATCAGCTCAGATGGAGAAAACCACTGCTCTGCCCTGCAACTCTGTGGCCTTTAAGCCTGGATACATGGAGGATGAGATACCTTGGCCTGAAGTAGGAGCTGGAGGGGCTCCAGAGGACCAGATCCACTTCCACTCACCACACAGTGCTGGGAGGTTTATACCTTCCCACCACTCTGCAGAGAACACTGAGGGAAGTTGGCTGCAGGATGCCACCCAGGCTTGCACAATGCTCCTCCTGCATGGCCCTTCCCATGAAGGGCAGTGCTCAAGATTCCTGACACTAGATTAGTCTTGTGTCCTGGAAACCTGCTGCCGCAATCATTCCTCTCTGTGCACAGAACCCCAGCAGCAAGGCACTCTTGAAATTCTCTTGATCCCGATAAAGAAAAGCATAATGTGAGACCTCAGAAACCTCACTGTCTGTCACCCTCACACTTGAATGAAGGTACTGCTAGTACAAAGTCGGAGGAACAGAACTTACGGAGTGCATCCAGAGTGAAATTTCTGAGGATATTTTAAAGTGCTGAGCAAATTTTTCTGTCCTTACAAGTGATGATATTTCACCACCTGAATTTTTGTGGCTCCCAAGACCCTGAGGAGAAGTGAATTTACACGGAGAAAAACTGAGCAGAAGCCATGCCGATGCTCCCAGGTAGTAGTCTGCCTGCAGACCTCACAGTGCACTAATGCCAGCCCATCTTGATGGCTTCTGGGTGCTGAGCTCTATGGCACTAAATGGGACGAGTCTAAGCTTGGTAGCACTTGACACATCTTAGAGGATGAAGCCAGGATCCTGACTTTACAGGGGTTTGGGGTGGTGGCTTCCCAGAATACGTCCAGGTAAACCAATGAGGAATCTTCTTTCCCTAGCAAAGCAAGTTACATAGGCAAAATTATTGTGGCCATGCAGAAGGAGCCTCCCAGGGGTGCATGTGCTGTGGGAAGAAAGGGAGCTCCACCCACCACAGCAACACCCTTCCAATTTCTGGCATTCACTACCTGAGACCCTGGAGCCTGGAACTCCTGCTGTGTCCAAACAGCTGATTCTACTTACCTTCATTTCTTGCTCACAGGAGAAACACCGGTGCAGAGTTTCTAGCATCCTCCCGTTTCTGGAGGTCATTTGGACAAGCCACCATGGGACACCTTCCTTGTCCATGCTAGCACAGCAATTCTAGGTGTTACGAAAAGACTATATGTGTCTAATGGTGCATTGTTAGGATGGAGTTGTTCCAAGCAGGCATTGCAGTACAGTCAAGTCGAAGACCTTAACTAGGTGTCCTTCCAAGGTGTTCTCAAACTGTTTCACAGTTATTTCTTTCTTATTAAAATTTTAAAATCACATCAGTTAGGTAAAGGAAGACCCAAACCCAGAAATCAAGATACTGTTTTGTAGAGGTAGCTGTGTAATTTAATAGTTAGAGAAAATACATATCCAATAATACCAAAATTTGTGAATCAACATGACAGTGAGGAAAAAGATGGGCATACATAGATAAGTAATAAAGTGCAGACAGTGGATATCTCTTTCTCCTATGAGCTTCTATTTAGACTGTCTGATACAATCAGCTGAGGAGTCAAAGGTGTGGGAACAGTACATGCTAGCATGGGAGACAAGAACCCTGTTCCTCACAGTTCTTGGCCTCATTAATTACACCCTGACCTCACCTACTTATCTGGCTTAATAATAAAGTAGAGGAATTATTTTTAAAAGATATCACAATGAAAACTGTGGCCAAACCTAGTTTTAAAAAAACAGTATATTTAATACACAACTATGAGAATTAAAATCCTATTGGCTAGAGGTATATGTCACTCAACCAGGGCTTGCATAGTGTACATGACAACTTGCTCCTTATTCCTGGTCAAAAAAAATTAAAAAACTAGAAAATAAAGAAAAATAAACTGGAGAAATAAGATCTGAAGTTTGATGTTGACTCCTAGAAAATGGAAAACTGTATGAGTTACCTTCTTTCAAGTTACACTTCACATGAATTATTAGAAAATATCAAACACACACACAATGAAAGCAGTTTTCCTTAAGGAAAATTGGTGGAGCAAGGTCAAGTTAAATTAAATTTAATGCTATGGTATTTAGTTTTCTGTTTTGGTTTGTTCCAAGTCGTCCCCCCAAAAGCCTCATGTAAATCTTGGGGTGATCAATCATGGCGTGAGGGGTGTGCCCAAAGTACCAGGGCAGGGATTAAGGGGCAGGGCCAGAGAGGTGGAAACCATTAAATTGACAGCATGCACTCTGACACCCCTCACCAGGCCTGGTGTCCTCTCTTGGAGTTAGGGAGCTGAGCCTCCCGGATACGGTGGCTCAGTGTCTCGAGGTCTTGCTATGTAATTCAGGCTGCTTGAAACTATGAAACCTCCAGTAACTGTGAGCTAAATAAACCTTTCCTTCCTTAAGTTTGTGGGTCAGGTATTTGTCTCAGCAGGACCAAAATGTAATTAAGACAGAAAACAATGTCATGGAAAACCCAGTAGTTAATTCTTTCAAGTTTTACACATGCAGTTTGATTCTAGGACTATATATACAGCTACTTTCCCTTAGTTCAATGAGAAGAAAGATTTGTACTAATAGTCTTTAGAAAACATACCATGTCTGAATCTTATACTCTAAACAACTATAATGAAGACAACAATATGCAATGTATTAATTATTGCAACTGGCCTATTAAAAATAAAAATTAAAACAGAATAAAGAGACCCCACAAACACATACTGTATAAGAATATAAGAAAGTGGTTCTTGGGACTTACATATCCTTCAAGGTCTCAAAGGCGCAAGGTTTTTCCAAGGAGCCCTAGATAATGACTCCATAAAGTCTTAACAACAGCAGAAATTTCATGCACCACACTCTGGTAGAATACAATGGTATTGAATGTATAAGTACACTACATAAAGTTGTACCATAGGGTTCAATGACAAGGGCCAAGCCATTCCCTAGGGTAGGGAAATTTGGCATCAATTTTCCTATTTTTAAATTGAAGTTATTTTCAAAAAATTTTCTAGCTCTAGATGAGCTTTAGGAGGCTTAGATTCAATAGCCTGCAACATTACAAGCTTCACTGGTGGCCCACTGCAATTGCAGAACATTTGACTGTGTGTGCATCTGCTTCCTCTTAGTCCAAAGCGAAGAATTTTCTTTTCCTTCCTTCTTTTTTTTTTTTTCTTCTTAGAAACATCAACTGGGAGGTGGGTCATGCCCACACACTGTACTCTGTAGAACTATTGTGAGGACAATATGCAATATGTCAACTTTTAAAAAAAGAAAGGGTAAAAGAAAAAAAAAAGTAATGTTGATTGAATGTGTTAATGTTTAATTGTTTGATCAATCTTTTATACCTATATCTATTAATCTAAACTGATCTGATGATGAAAATATGTAATATAAGCATTGTTAAATTTAAACAATAAAAATATTAAATCATGAAAAATTTTTTCTAGCTCTAGTAAACGTGTGAAGAAACCATTAAATCAACAGTTTGTGTTAGTCGTGGCAGGCATTTTCAATGGGTGCTCCCAGTCAGGACCTCATGCAATCTCACCGGAGAACTCTCAGTATGATACTCTTCTGCTACAGAGAACACATCAGTTCTCTATTGAGAAATCTCATGCAAAGCCCTAAGACCCAATTGCAAACAAATGAAAGACAACAATATCTATCCAGGCCCCTGTACAAAAACCACAAGGGCCAGCCTGACAACTCAGCAGAGTAAAGCACCTGCTTATGCAGAGTGCAGCAGCTAGGGTTCAATTCCCGGTGTGACCTGCCAGTCCTGAACCCAGGGTGTTGTTAGATGACAACTGAGACTAGGTGTGGTGGCGTGCACCTATAATTCCAGTCCTTTGGGTGGCTGAAAACAGTAGGATTGCTATGAATTTGAAGAACAGCATAGTGTGACCCAGCACCCTGTAGACCCTGTCCTAAGTAGAGAGAGAGAGAGAGAGAGAGAGAGAGAGAGAGAGAGAGAGAGAGAGATTATCAAAATGAACTATTAATATCTAAACACTGGAGGAGGTGCCATGTTCCACTTCCTGCATGGACAGGCACTATGGAAGCCCAGCTGCTTCACTGAAAATGCAGATGTCCTGGAAACCCAGCAGTGTTTCTTTGAGATTGTGGGTGGCCCCACCATCCAGAGCTGTGATTGGCTAGGTGGATATGATAGGCATCTGTGTGGTGCACTCTGTGTATGCTGCTAGCTAGCAACTCCACGTGTATCTCATGATCAGCCAGTTACATCGACTGCATGCTACTCTTTGGGCTGTGGTTTGTTTCCCATATATTAGGCCCCCTGTAGCCAGATAGACATCTCTGGGTTTTCCTTCTGCCATGGCCTTTGTTGTCAGAATGATTTAGGATTTAGCAAATCTGGATTACACAACTCACCCAGGCAAGGTCAATTCAGTGTTCCTCCAGAAAGACCTCTGGGATTACTCTTCCAGCCCAGATCCTAGAGAGGAGTTGAGGAGTTCATCTTTGATTTTAGGTGACACAAAGAGAAAAATTAGTGATGGGATGCAGGAGAATTCTATAGTGGCTAGGGTGAGACGGCACCTTGCTAGGCATGGCAGGACACATTCCTAGGCAGGCAGCACAAATGCTGGCAAGTACATCAGGTGCTCATCAGATCAGCAAGGCCAGAGGCTTGCAACCCTTTTGGCTCATACCAGCCTCTCTACACACCCTGAAAGTTCTCATGTCCCTGTACTTGAGACAAAAAGAGCCTCATATTTCTCCAAGCAGAACTTTGAAGTCACATCAGTATCAAATAGATTAAAACAAGTTGCTATCTTCAATTTTAGTAACATACTACACAGAGACAGATGGCTTTTTATGCAGTACTTAGTACACAGGCACAATAATCGAGCTGTGTGCTCCTGATGCCTCTTGGAAGTTTCTGGGCATTAAAAGAGTTCCTTCCTGATGCTTTACTTTCTATGTCATCATCCATTAATGACACATGGCTGAGTTGAATACACAGTACTGTGTTAAACAGTGGAAAATCTCATTTACATCAAAGGAGCTGTTTACATTATTACACCAAAAATTAGCATGGGAGATGAAGAATATTGCAACAATCTTTATTTGACAGGTCCATAAAACCTGGATCAAAACATCATAGGTGAGCCCAAAAGTATAGGCACTCAGTGTTTGTCATTGGAAAAAGAATCATAGTCCCTACTGAAGGACTTCTGTACTAGAGGCCTGTGCACCTTTCAAGCCTGGAATGTACAAACAAGTACGTTTTTAGTGTTTTTTTATTGTCAATTTTTATAATTTTATTTTTTAATAATTTTTTTTAACATTTAAGTGCCTGACTGTCATGTGCACGGTCCCAAGTTCAATCCCTAGTACCACAAAAGGAAAAATGAAAAAAAAAAATTACCGTTAATAAGAAATAACAATGAGATAGTCTCAAAACACTTTAGTAGGACAGCCACAATAATTAATACATTGTATATAGTTGTCTTCACTGTAGTTGATCACAGTACGAAACTGCAGAGATGATAACTTTTCTAAACATTATTGGTACAAATGTTTCTTCTCATTGAGCCAGTGGAAAGTAGTTAGTGTTTTCTGATGACATTCTGATACATATTCTGAGGACCAATGTATTTTTACAACTTTGCTTAGCCATTCCTAGGCAGGAGCATCTGCAGATGTACACATTGTGGGCAGGGAAGAGAAGGAAGGCCATGGCTGTGGATGGACTTCTAGTCCCCAGGGACTCCTGATGAAGACCACACGGGTTGCTGAGGATGGTCCTTCCCCAGGCCTCTGCAGGGGCAGTGGGACCTAGGTACGCTCCGTGCCAGGTCATCACTTCATGTTCTAGCACTGAGTTCATCTAGTTCTCCACTGGGGCCTCCTAAGCCACTCTTTCCCAGTGCTACTTCATGTCTTTTCCATCCCTCATCTGGGGAATTCATTCTGCTCTGACTCTGCATACTGCAATATGACTGGGGGTTTGGTTGTATATGGGCTGAGGTACATTGCTTCAGTCCATGTCACAGCTTCGATCCCCACTAGCTTTATGTCCAAGGGGGTTGTTGCGTGTTCTTCACTTGAAGATATCTTCTCTTTTGCTCAGGGTACTCCAACAGGAAATGTGGTGCTGGGTCATTCATATACAAGAGAAATTGATCATTCCTAGTTCTGGAAGCACAGAAGGCCAACAAGAAGTCCCAAAGACGCCTCCTATCTATGGTGAGCCTGTTTCTCTGACATGATGAAGCTGTGTATCATCAGATGCTGCCAGGAGAAACACCCTCATCAGACTTGGTGCCCCGTTCAGATCTTAAATGTTTTCCAAGAACTTATGCTAATAGATTCCTCATTACTATGAGGGCTATAGGGCCAAGAACTTGCTGGAAGTTTCTGGGCATTAAAAGAGGTCCTTCACTGACATACTGTCACTAAGTCCCTTTCTTGCCTTCACCTGGGCTCTCTTTCTGTCATCACCTTGTCCTATCCTGTGCTCGCTGTGTGTTCCCTGTCTTACAGGCTGCTGTACTACATAAAGTATACCTTGTGACATGGCACATTGGGCCAACCAACCCAGGTGGGAACTTAAAATAAAATAGTAGCCAAGTGCCTGTTTGCTGGGATGCCTAGGCCTACATAAGTGTGCAGCCTCAATGTTGCCATGTGAGTTCTCAGATAACAAAACAGCTTAATGCAGTGAAAAGATGTTCAGCAGCTTCCATTTCCCCAATGGCAGGGAAAATTGAATTAAGGAGCAAAACCTCATCTTTTTCCTTAGGGAATTTGTTCTAACAAGAAAAAAAAAAAAAAAAAAAAAAAAAAAAAAAAAAAAAAAAAAAAAAAAAAAAAAAAACAACAACAACGTCAGCTTATTTTGTAGCAAATCAGAAAACTTAATTGCTTTCCAATTATAATTGATACGTCAATGTTCCGCTTGAAACATGCCTGGTGCAGTGCACCTTGTTGCATGGCAGTTGTGGGCTTACCTTGCTCTATGCTCTGCTTTAACTTGGTGGAACATTAGAGCTCTGATTCCAGACTACATAGAGGATCCTTGGCAGCCAAGCAACTTTCACGTGTGGTAAGTGGGGAAGAGCAGAAACATTAAGAATGCTGTAGGGGGCGTGGGCAGATAGCTCAGTAGAATAAGCGCTTGCCTGGCAAGGACAAGGGTCTGACTTCAATCCCCAATTACACACACATGCGCGCGCACACACACACACACACACATGCGCGCGCGCACACACACACACACACACACATGTGCGCGCGCGTGCACACACACACACACACAGAATGCTGTAAGTTTCATATTTATACCTTTAATAGAGGATTTGATAGGCAAACAATTTTTTGCTGGTAAACATAAAAGAGAGATAATGACAAAACATCAAAACTTATGATTGGCAGAACAATATTGTGCATATGTATTATCATACATTTTTGTTGATATTCACATAGGCCTTGGGGAGTGCATCATACAAATTCTAGTTAAGGAACACAAATATGTACAAAATCAACAACCAAGAGAGCAATTTATTACACAGTGAAGTGCACTTATTGGTTGTATGTCAACATCTAGTTAGATAAGGACAATCAGTGTTAACCAAAAAAGTATATAAAAATGCAAAACCCAGGAAGTTCCATACAAATATGACAGAATCGAAAATGCTACATTTTTAAAAATGTATGAAAACTCTTCCTTCGGCGGGAATGTTGTAGCAAAGATGATACAAGGAAACCACGGCCAGAGGACAGGGTAGGAGAACACACAGAGGCCCCAAGAGGAACAGAGAAAACAGGACTGCACAGGCTATCATGAGCTCAAGGCTTCTGTTTTGCAACCCAGGACGCAATTACCATGCAGAGGTATCTAACAGGACTGTCTGTGAGAAAATCCAAGCATGAATGGGTAAACTTAGCAGAGTACAAGTCCATCAGCGGAAGCAAGCTTGTGATTCGCATACTGACACAGCTAAGCGTGTGCATTCCGTGAGAATGTTTTCAGGCACATCAGGAGAACTGCCCATACAGGACAAAACTAAAAGGGCCTAAGAGTTTGAGAAAGAAGAAAGAAAAGTTTAGTGGGTTATAGGAACTTATTTCTGGAAGAAATACTAGAGACCCTGCAACAGAAAAAACCCCTACATAGAATTCTTCATGACATGAACGTGAAGAACAACAGGAACTGGAAGGGTGTGGAGCCAGACCCTGAAGAATGTCCTTGCCAGTAGAAAATCACTGGGGTACATACCGACAAGCCTGGTAAAACCAAGATCTTAAAAAAGAAAATGTTAGGAAAGCATAGCCTAAAGGGAGGTACTAAGGAGATTCTTAGCATCTCCATACACAAATAAATACATTAGTATAAAACTGTTGAAAAAGTGGAACACTTCCTAATAAAACAACTTGTCACAGCTAAAGTTTCCGGCCCTCTCTCTGAGCCTAAGTGGCTGTGTTTGACCCAGGAGGTCTCAGCCCCTCATTGCTGATTTCCCAGACTGAGTTTAGCAGCGCAGCGTGGCTGGGCCAACACAAGGCGCTCACCAGCGGGGAGGACCCAGTGAACCATTGTTTTAGCCATGAAGTCACAAAAGGACAGCTCAGGGAAAATCACTGCTACACCCTGCATGTCTGTGGACTTTGCTCATGGGGACCAGGCAGGTGAAACACCCAATCCCAAAGCAGGAGCCTCCTGGCGACCTGTGATCTTCTGTGGTGGATCCTGAAAATCAAAGCACCTGTAGCTTACTAGAAAACGCTGGGAGATTTTTAACTTCCCATCATGCTGCAGAGGACATGGCACAGCGTGCTGCGGGAGGCACCCATGGGTGTGCACAGCGATTCTCTCACATGACCTTTTCCAGGAATAGGAGCTCACCTGATTCCTGACGCTAGAGATCTCTGGGATAGGGAAATCCTGCTGCTCCAATCAATTCTCTCTCAGCAACACTCTTTGAATTTCTTCCCAGGATCCCCAAAAGAAAAGTGCAATTTGAGACCTCAGGAACCTTGCAGACTATGATCCCCAGCCTTTGAAGAAAGCCCTGTTAGGACAAAGTCAGAGGAAGAGGACCTATCCAATGGATCCAAAGTGAAATTTCCGTGGATATTTTAAACTAGTGAGCTAATTTTTCTTTGTTCATCCAACTGATGAAGTTTTACCACCTGAATTTTTGTGCCTCTCTTCACCCTGAGCACAAATGAATTTACATGGGGGACGAATGAGCAGAAACCCTGCTGGGGCTGCCAGGTAACAGGCCCTCTGCCGTGGACAAAGACGAGCCTGTCCTGATGGCTGCTGGGTGTGGAGCTCTGTGGGGCTCCGTGGGCAGACGCCAAGCCGGGCAGCACAGGACAAGTGCCAGTGAGTGAACCTCCGATCTTGGCTCATTCTAATTTCGCATATGGATTTGTGTGTGCCTTCCTATGAGATGTCTAAGTAACCAAGGAGCTACATTCTTTCTGTAGAAAAACAAGTTTCATAAGAAAAATTATTATGGGCATATCCAATGTGCCCCTCAGGAGTGGAAATACAATGGGAGGAAAAGGACTTCCACCAACTACAACACTTTGGAATTTCTAGCACTCTACACAGGAGACATCAAGCCTGGATCTCCTGTTGCATGCTACACACAGCTCAGCCATGACTGCTTGCGATTCTCATGACTTCTAAAGTACAAGCTATGACCCCACGTGGAAGTTAAGGAATGGACTTCAAAGTACGAGACATGTGGGGCTAGAGCGATAGCTCCGTAGGAGAAGCACTTGCTAGGCAAGCACTGGGTCCTGAGTTCAATCCCAGGTACCGTAACAATCAAACAATGAGACACGCAAAAGCTATGGGAAAGTGAGACTCGCATGCGGGAGACTGAATCATTCCTAGAAGACACAACTGGCACACTGCACCGCACGATGAAGACTGGAAGGGCTGCTGGCCTGTGTGCGATGGTACGTGTGTCCTATGTCTCTAAGGCTCCTGCCAAGATGCCCTCAAACCTGGGGACAGACAGAATTCCCCACTTCAAAGTGGTGCATGGTGCCCAGATTTTCCTAAGACACAGATAAAGTGACTCTAATTACCTTTATTTCTAGCTCACAGTAAAAACACCTGTGCAGCACTTCTAGGACCCTCGCATCACTGGAGTTCATTTGCACAGGACACTAACGTGAAGAAATACAACGTGAAGTGTCACATTAACTCCATGAAAATGGAAAAGTGTGTGAGCTACTTTCATTTCACATTGCACTTCACATAATTTACTAAGCAACATATGAAAAGCAGTTATGTCAGAATATCCTTAAGTAACCGGGATTTCAGCATAGAATTCCAGTGTGGCACGGCAGTGTCAGAAATGCTGAGCAGGACAGGTGAGCTCCATTTCCAGGCATAGACTGTCAGGAACAGCAAACATGAGGGCACGCAAGTTTAACAGGAGTAATCCCCAAAACTTTTCTTCACTTAGATTTATTCAATAAGATACACACGGGCTTTCGGCTTTCGGCTAGGAGGAGGCTAAGGCGCAACTTTCTTCGGTCGTCCCGAATCCGGGTTCATCCGACACCAGCTGCCTCCAGCATGCTGCCTAAGTTCAACCCCAGTGAGATCAAAGTAGTGTACCTGAGCTGCACTGGTGGTGAAGTCGACGCCATGTCTGCCCTGGCTCCCAAGATCGGTCCCTTGGGTCTGTCTCCAAAAAAAGTGGGAGATGACATCGACAAGGCAACTGGTGATTGGAAGGGTCTGCGGATTACAGTGAAACTGACCATTCAGAACAGACAGGCTCAGATTGAAGTGGTGCCTTCTGCCTCTGCCCTGATCATCAAAGCCCTCAAGGAGCTGCCAAAAGACAGAAAGAAGAAGAAAAACATTAAACACAGCAGAAACATCACGTTTGATGAGATTGTCAACACTGCCCAACGGATGCGGCACTGGTCTTTAGCCAGAGAACTTTCTGGAACCATTAAAGAGATCCTGGGGACTGCCCAGTCAGTGGGCTGCAATGTGGACAGCCGGCACCATCATGACATCAACAATGGTGTTGTGGAGTGCCCCGCTAGCTAAGGAGCATAGGAAGATACCATCAATAAAAAGATGATCTGAAAAAAAGAAAAAGGTAGACACGGAATAGATTTTTTTTTTCCTACTGGTGATTGAACTGAAGACCTTGGGCTTTCCAGACAGGTGCTTTTTCCCCTGAAATCATTCCCCAGCTTCATTTTAATGCAGACAATATGTTAAACAGCTTCATGATAAACAAATTTGAAAGGCTAGTCAGCAATCTGAGACTCAAAGCTGTGAATGAAACAATAAGCGATAATCCCATTAAACCACTATTTGTTTTAAGAGTACATTTGAGGGGGCTGAGGAGATAGCTCCATGGCACAAGTGCCTGCTTGGCAAGTACAAGGTCATGAGTTTGAACCCCAGTCCCACCAAAAAAAAAAAAAATTAAAAAAAAAAAAAAAAAAAAAAAAAAAAAAAAAAAAAAAAAAAAAAAAAAAAAAAAAAAAAAAAAAAAAAAAAAAAAAAGAAATCTTTGTTAGCGTTTACCTATGAAAGTGTCAGTCGCCATTTAGTGCAACGATGTGAAAAACACAGAATTCTTTTGTCAAACAAATTTCTACACATTAACTGCTGACAAGGACAGAGGGCTAACAACCGGTACTTTTGTAAAATATCAAGATCTTATTATAGGAAAAGGCACCAAGCAGCTGCTTGAAAAGTCATGTACAAGAGTAGCAAGTGAAAAATCATTTTCTGAAACTTATCTGATAAAAGAAAGTAGGGTAGGAATCAAAGGCACTAAACCGTAAGTTAATTGCCTCCTTATACACTGAATCTTTCAGAGGCACAAGTAGAAAACCGGAGAACAGCATATAATGGAATGTAAATAAAACTGATATGTAAAGACTCACACAAAGGGTCAGGGACTGAACACCCTCTGTTCTGTTCCTACATCTACTCTGAGTGCAAGGGTGTATTTGTGGGATTTGCTGCCTCCGGGCTGCAGAGAGGTCTTTTTGTCATCGTTGTGCGTTTGTTTTTATATTTTTTTGTTTTTTACTTTGGATAGGTTCAGTTATTATCTTTCTAAAGGATCAGAACTTGCAGACAGTGGCTTATTTGGCACGCACCTCCACACTGGCCTCCCATTGAGGGCAGGAGACCTGCTGAGGGCAGGGCGTGTGAGGTTCAGGTAGGAGCTTACCCACATCAGGGCAATTTGCACACTTCAGTGTGGGTGGTGGCATCCTTAACCCAGGTAAGGCACAGGCTGTGTGGCAAGAGGTGATGAGGGACCCCACACTAAGAGGACATGCCAAGGAAAGTCACTGGGGACTGGGCAACTGTGGAGCCAGTCAGGCAACAGAGCCCTGAAGTGGTGCCACCAAGGGCTCAGGCTGTCCTCAGCGGCTTATTGTTCACTTAGGCCATGCTGACGCCCGTGAGTCTCTCCACGCTGTCGGGCAGGTGGCTCAGGATGTCCAGTACCAACCCGGTCACCTTAGCTGACCCATGGTCCCCCTGCCGCTGGGCACTAGTGTGATCTTCTTGGCCCAAATCAGGGGGCTGCCAATCTCTTCCGCCACCTGGGGCAGCTTCTCCCTCAGCATGTCCGGCTGTGCAGCCTCCTGGCACAGCTGGAAGGCCTCTGCTTCTTGGACATCTGCTCAGCCTCAGAGCGAGCACGCGCCCCGACAGCCAAGGCCTCGACTTCCCCTCGCATCCGCGTGGACTCTGCTTCAGCCTCCTCCTGCGTGATCAGCTGGGACCTCTCATTCTCCACCAGACGCTCCAGCCAGGCGCACTTGGCCTTGGCCTCTGTGGCCTTGCTCACCCAGTCTTCCAGCTTCTTCTCGCAGAGCGCGATCTCCTGCTCCTGCAGCGCCACCTGCTGGCCGCGATCCACCACCCGCCCCTGTAGGAGCTGCTTCTACATCTGCTGCTTGCTCTTGGCCACCTGAAGCTGATAGGCTAGGTGGGCCTGTGCACTGCGCGTGTTGATCTCCATGTCATACACAGCCATCTTCGATTGGTAGACCCTTTGTGCCTTCACCATTTCGATCTCACTCAGGTACCGAGCCAAGACCTTTTACTGCTTGGCTTTGGCCTCCTGTATTCCAGCATCCCCCGTGGCCTTAGCTTCTCCAAAGTGAGCATCTTTTTCGACTTGTGCTGTCTGAGCTTTTTCCAAAGAATTCAAGTAGTTCTAGTCCTGATGAGTGTCCTTCCGTGTGCAGCTAACTCTGCTGAGCCCATGTTGAGCAGTAATACAAGAAAAAGATCACTGGAAACTTCATGTGCTTTAAGGAGGCAAAGGCCCAAGTTCACTCAAGCAGCCTGTTTTCCACTTCAAAAAGTGTGAAGAACACCAGAGATGTCACAGACCGCACTTGGTAGAATACAATGATATTAAATATATAAGTACGTTGCATCACAGTACACCATAGTGTTCCATGAAGAGGGCCAAGCAGTTCCTCAAGTGTTGGGAAGAGGGACCTTGATTTTCATATTTTTACATTGGAGTTACTTTCGAAAAACATATCGAGCTTCAGGAAACATAGGAAGAAACCCTTAAGTGGCAAGTTTATATTAATCACCAAACCCCCTTGGTTGAGGCAAGGGAATCCTTTTTGCAAAAGGCACTCAGAGCCATAACCCCACACAATCTCACCACGGAATCCTTAGCAGGCTGCTCTGGGGCTGCTCAGGCTACAGATAACGCACAAAAGGTCTCTAATGAGAAATCTCATGCAAATGTCCAAGACCCAACCGCATAGAAATAAAAGACTATAATATTCACCCAGGCCTCTGTCCAAGAAGTTCCAGCAAGGGATGCTCTCTGCTGTTAAATGGCCAAGTAGGCCCTGGGCTGACCACTACTTAGCCAGCTGTACCAACACATACATCATATTTTCAAGTCCAATTCACACAAGCCCTAAACTTCATCAAGGAGAGATCTAACACCAGGATTTAAACAGACAAAATGACCTACATACCTCATCACGGTTGTCTCAGGTAGTCTTCTTCTATTGCTGGGACAAACACCTGACACCCAAAATGAAGGAAGGAAAGATTTATTTAGCTTGTATTTACTGCGGGCTTCAGCCCGTAGCTGACAGGCTCCAGGGCAGACTGACATATGGTAGAGAGCAGCAGTTCATTGCAGCAGAATAGCAGCAACATGGCGACAGAGGCAACTCACCAAACAGGGCAACAGAGAGCAACAGAAAGAGTCTCTGTCTCTGTCTCTCTTATAATACATTCAGGCTATCGCCCCAGGCTGGGGAAGGTACACCCACCCATAATTCCAGCAGTAGCAAAACCCATAATCCCAGCAGTACTAAGATACATAATTCTAGTGGATCATGAGTTAGTCTCAAACTCTAGAAGTCGCTGCCCCACGACTCCATGAGGCTTTTGGGGAAAAACTAGACACAAACCATAACAAGGGTGCCTGCCACAGTACAACCTGAGGCCAACAGAGCTGAGCACAGTCCTGGACAGAAAGCTGGAAGTCACAGGATGCATCTCTTTATAGCCCAGCTGCTAGCGTCACGAGCTCTCTAGGCGGCCATGATGAACCCAAAGACAATGTGTGTCATCAATCAAGGGACACACTCAGGTAAACTTAAACTGAGGAGGTCCCAAGTAGTTACCAAGCTCTGACATCCAGGCCCAAGGCCACTTTGTCACCCTGGGCTGACTCCTCCTCAGCCATCAGCACCTCCTGGCTCTTCATTTGGAACTGCAACCCATAGAACTTGACCACAGAGAGGGCAGGGAAAACAACATTTGAACCAAGAAAAAGAACAAAACACACACACACACACACACACACACACACACTTCACACTGCCTCGTAAAGTAGAGCTGTGCACCTACAGTGAAACTCACATCACAATCCACCACTTCAGAATGAAAATGAACTCATGGTTGGGAGCTCACCACCAGAGGGGCCACCATGTTCCACTTCCTTCATGGTTAGGACCTACAGAACCCGGCTGCTCCACTGGCAATGGAAGTACGCTGGACTCCCAGGAGAGCCTTTTTGAGAGACTCCCAGTGGCCTCTATCTCCAAAGCTGTGATTAGCTACTGGGTGGTGCGCTCTGTGTGGACCTCTAACTAGCAACTCTGTCAGGATCGAACAATCAGCCAGTAACATCAGCTGCATTCTATTCCTTGTGCTGCGGTCTGTTTTCCCTATATCAGGCCCTCAGTTTCCAGGTACGCAGCTCGGGGTTTTCCTTCTGTGACGGCCTTTGTTTTGAGAAAGTTTTCTGATTTGGGAAATGTGGTTTTACACAGCCTACCCAGAGAAGGTGAAGTTGATCCTCTTCCAGGAAGGCCTACGAGATTACACTTCCAGGACAGATCCTAAAGAGTTCATCTTTGCTATTAGATCACACAAAGAGAAAAATTAGAAACAGGATGCAGGACAATTCTGCAGCTGCTAGGATGGGAGTGCATCTTGCTACATGATGTGTTACATTGCCGGGCACACAGGACAAATGTAGGAAAGCAAGGTCAGGTGCTCAACAGTTTGGCAAGGCCAGGGCTTTCAACCCTGTTAGCTCATACCAGACTCCCTACACATGTTGAATTTTCATGGTTCACTGTACTAGAGATGAGAAGAGCCTCATGTTTCCCCAAGCAGAACGTTGAACTCACAGTAATATCAAGTGCATTACAATGATAGCCCACCTTTAACCGTTGTAACACAATAGACACAGTCTTTTGATTCAGTGCTAAGCACACAGCTACAACAAAGGAACAGTATGTTTCCTGATGCATTACATTTGAATGTCACTGTCCGTTCCACATGGATGAGTGGAATATAGTCTTTATTTGATTGGTGCACAATCCAAACCTGTATCACAGCATCATAGGGTACTCCATAAAGAGATGTGCTTAGTATTTGTCACTTGGAAAGGAAACACAGCCCCTTCTGTATGACTTCCCCCTACTGTGCTAGAGGCCTCTGCTACTTTCAAACTGAAAATGTGCATACGTTTGTAGAGTTAGTGTTTTCTGATGACATTCTGACACATATCCAGAGCACTAAAGGGTTGTCACTGCTGTGCTCAGCCATCGCTAGCAGGGAGCATCTGAGGACACAAGCATTGTGGGCAGGGAAGAAAGGAGGGTCATGGCTGTGGGTGGGGCCTCTTGACCCCAGGGACTCCCGACACAGGCAACAGCAGTTGCTGAGGCTTGTCCTTCCCGAGGCCTCTGCAGGGAGGCTCAGAGCACAGCCTTCTCCTGCCAGGGCCCCATGTCCTAGTCCTCAGTCCACCTAGGTCTCCATTGCCTGCTCACAAGTCACTTCTTTCCCTGTGGTACATCTTCTCCTCTCCATCCGTCATCTGGAAAAATTGATCAGTTTTTTCTCTGTATCCTGCAATATGACCGAGGGTTTGGCTGTACATTGGCTGAGGGACACTGCTGCCACCCATGTCACAGCTTTGATGCCCGCCTGCTTTATATCCAAGGGACTTGTTGCTTGTTCTTCACTTAAAAGATACTGCCTTGGGGCCCAGCGGGATGGCTCAGTGGTCTAAAGCGCCTGCTTGGGAAAGCTTGGGCGGTTTCAGGGACCGCGGTTCAATCCCTGGCACCACATGCTGCGCCAGCCCTGCCTTCGGGGCAAGCTGAGCCGGCCATGAAAATGAGTGAATAAACAAAGGTTCTGAAACAAGAAAAAATAAATAAATAAAATTAAAAAAAAAA
>PVJA010010676.1:0-16887 GCA_004027025.1 Myocastor coypus
AAAAAAGGAAAAAAAATTTTAAAAAAAAAAAGGAAAGCTTGGGCAGCTGCAGGGACCACGGTTCGGTCCCCGGCTCCACATGCTGCCCCAGCCCTGCCCTCAGGGCAAGCTGAACCGGCCACAAAAATAAATAAATAAACAAACAAAAGTTCTGAAACAAAAATAAATAAATAAATAAGTAAATAAAATAAAAGTAGTATCTTATGCCAAAAAAGGACCAAGACCTTGATATTGACTGTCCTATATTATCTGGGTTGATCACAATGTAATTTACAAGGGTCCTTAAAAGTAAGAACGGAAGGGATAAGTATGGACCAGGGAGCTACCTCAGTGGCATAGGTGCCTGCCTGACAAGCAAAAGGTCCAGTGTTCTATCCCTGACACTGCAAAAAAAAAAAAAAAAGGAAAGGATCCTTCCCACCTTCCTGCAATCCTCTCCATGTCCTCAAAATCAATAAAGATGCCCACTCACCAAAAAAACGTAGAACAGGAAGGCAAAAGGTTACAACTCTGGTCTGTTATAAAGTGAAGACTCTGCTTTTGCCTGCTTTGATGATAGAAGCCAAGTATGATGGGATCACCTCTGTAATCCCAGGTATTTAGGAAACTCAAGCAGTAAGATCTGGAGTTCAATGTCATCCCCACAAAAAAAAAAAAATGAAAGAAACCCACAGCCAAGGAATGTGTAAGGTTTATAGAAGCTACAAATGACAAGGAAACTGAATCTTCTCTAGAGTCCACAGAAAAGAAAGTAAACCCTGACAATATCAATACCTTAATTCCCAGATCTGTATCACACTTCAACAGGACCATAAGACTGAATATAACTTTGTGTTATTTTAAGCCATTAAGTTTACAAAAATTTGTTATAGGGAAACACTGTCTCAAAAGTAAACTATAGCTGGACATGGAGATACATGCCTATAATCCCAGCACTCTGGAGGCTGAGACATGAGGATGATGAGCTCCAGGATAGCTTGAACTACACAGTGAGACCCTACCTCAAAAGACCAAAAAGAAAAAGTAAACTATATGGGGATGATAGGGCACTGCTTCTATATGTTCCTTTTTCGTTTGTACTGGGTCTCACTATGCAGTTTGGATTTGTAGTGATCCTCCTGCTTTTAGCCTCCCCAGCAGCTGGTATTACAGGTGTGCACCACCATGCTGGACTCCAGACTCCATCACCAGTTCAACTTGCCCCGGGTGGCTGGGCCAGCGCAGCATGTGGAAATTGAACCCCAGTCCCTGTGCTTGCCTAAGCAGGTGCTTAAGCTTACTGAGCTATCTCACTGGCCCTTATAATCTGTTCTTTTTTGGGGGTGGGGGAGGTGGACCAGGATTCAAATTTATGGCCTTGCACTTGCCACACAGGCACTTGTGCCAGGGAGCTATCTTCCTGGCCCCTATAATCTGTTCTTAAGTCATTTAGATACATTAAGAAGCTGGCAATCAACATCAAGGTAGATGAGAACTCTTACTTAATCGCTACAACTTTCATGTAAATCTGATGCTGTCAGAAAACTATTTCAATGAATATATTTGACCCATCAAAATTTCTTATAGTTTTGTAAAATAGGTTAAGACTAGAAGACAGAATTTAGTTTTCTGCATATGAAAAAGGTCTGAGATAACCTCATGTTCTCTCCCTCCCCTCTGAAGGGTTCAACTCATTTATATAGCTGTACAACTGCTGTTGAGGAAAATACCAAGAAGACTGAGGACCAACCTCTTGAATTTTACCCATTATTCTTAGCTTCTCTGGTGCAAGCCCTTACCTGTAGATAGTGACATGGGGAGATACAGGACGGTTTGAACCTGTGTTTTTATTCCAGAACCGCTCCATCTCTTCTTTGGCTGTGGTTCCCAATGGAACAACACTAAAAGAAAAAATGGATTTAAAAAAAAAAATTAAAATTAAACTTGGTTTAATATTTTATGTAACAAAAGCATTTTTTGTTTTTGGTTGTTGTTTTTTTTTTTTTTTTTTTTTTTTTTTTTTTTTTTTTTTTTTTTTTTTTTTTTTTTGTCTTTTTGAGACAGGGTCTTGTTGTGCAGTTCAGGCTGACCTTGAGCTCACTTTTGTAGCCCAGGCTGGTCTCGAACTTGCACCAATCCTCCTGCCTCAGCCTCCCAAGTGCTGGGATTACAGGTGTAAACCACCACACCCAGCTTGTTTGTGTTTTTTGAGGGTTGGGGATTTTTTTTTTTTTTTTTGAGAGGCTAGGGTTTGAACTCACAACCTTACACTTGCCAGATAGGCACTTGTGCCACAGAACCATCTCCCCGGCCCCTAGTGTTTTTGTTTTTTAAGACAAGGTGAACTAAACAAGCCTCTCAATGTAGGAAAACACTGAAACGTGCTTCTCTGCCTTATCTTTATGCTGTTTGATTTAATTAATAACCTTGACTATGGTTGGGCATGGTGGTGCCTTCCTATAATCCTAGGATTTGGGAGGCTGTAAGAGAAAGACTGCTGAGATTTTGAACCTACGCTGGAATTCTTAGTGAAATTAGGACCAGCCTGAACTACAGAGCATGACCCTATCTAAAAAAAAAGCCAACAACAAAATACCTCAATTGGTACTACAGGGGTGACTCAGTAGTAGAAAGCTTGGCTTTCATTCCCAGCACTATAAATAAATAAATGAATGAATGAAATAATCTAGGGGAAAACCCTTCAGCTGCCCAATGAAATTATATCAGAGGACAACCCTTCTTTCTAATTCTTACTAATGGATAGGAGCAACAACGAAAGCTCAACTTCTGTTGTTCAAGGGAGAAGTGGTTTTTTTTGGTTGGCCCAAGTTACCTTTAGGGTAGGTCTGGGGATCGAACCTCTGTTCCATGCCTGACTGAGATTGCCAGCTCAAGTGCTTTAACCACTGAGCTAACCAGAAAGCCCCTAAGTCAAGGGTAAAATTTTAACTCCTTCTAAACAAACACAGGTCTCCAGTGCTATCTCATATATTACCATCTGTATTCTGCTGTCTGTCTAAGGACAAATCAAGATCTGAGAGGTTGAGGATTTATTACAGTGACATAGTATCTACTTGCCAGCATCAGATCCTGAGTATAATTCCCATTACTTTCTTCAAAAAAAAAAAAAAATTAAGATCTGCTAAACTTGAGATTTTCACAGCTAAATGGATAGTCTTAAAGCCATACCTTTTTTTTGTTTGTTTGTTTGTTTGTTTGTTTTGTTTTGTTTGAGTACAGGGTCTTACAGGGTCTCACTACACAGATTGGACTTGTAGTGATCCTCCTGTTTTCAGCCTCCCAAGCACTGGGACTACAGGTGTGTACCACCACACCTCATCTCAGTTGCCCTCTCAGGGAGCCCCAGGGACAGGTCCAGCATGGCACACCAGGGATCAAACCCAGGCCGTCTTGAGGCCATACTTTCAAGTGAAATATACTGGACACACATGTGCAAATATTGCATTGTCTCTCTGGTATGACAAATTGAAAAGGTAAAGAACCAAATGTACAACAGATACTGTGAAATAGGAAGAAAGTGTTCAAAAGCAAAAAGTAAGGGGGAGTAAGGAAAAAGAAAATGAGAAAAAAAAAAAGATAAAATGGAAATAAAGCTTTGAAAATCAAAGAGGAAACAGGCATTGAAGAGAGGGGAGAAGAATAGGGGAAAAAAGAGGCATCAAGATATATCATGTATGGACCCGGCAGGATGGCTCAGTGGTCTAAAGCGCCTGCTTAGGAAAGCTCAGGTGGCTGCTGGGACTGCGGTTCGATCCCTGATCCCTGATCCCCGATCCCCGATCCCCAGCACCACATGCTGTGCCAGCCCTGCCCTCGGGGCAGGCTGAGCTGGCCATAAAAATAAATAAACAAACAAAAGTTCTGAAACAAGAAAAAAAAAATAAAAATAAAAATAAAAAAATTATTAAAAAAAAAAAAAAGAGGGGCCCAGCAGGATGGCTCAGTGGTCTGAAGCGCCTGCTTGGGGAAGCTTGGACGGCTTCAGGGACTGCGGTTCGATACCCTGCACCACATGCTGCACCAGCCCTGCCCTCAGGGCGGGCTGAGCTGGCCATAAAAATGAGTGAATAAACAAACAAAGGTTCTGAAACAAGAAAAAATAAATAAATTAAATTTTAAAAAAATTAAATTAAATTAAATTTAAAAAAAGATATATCATGTACAGGGGGCCAAGGAGCTAGCTCAGTGGAGTAAGTGCTTGCCTGGCACGCACAAGGATCTGAATTCAATCCCTGGTACCACCAAAAAAAAGATATATCATGTACAGGTACAAATTCCCTACAATGAATGTGATCATAATGATTACCTAAATTGTACCAATAAACTTAAGAAACTCAAGGTCACCAGAAAAATTGCTCAGTAGAATAAGCGCTTGCCTGGCAAACGCAAAGTCCTGAAATCAATCCCTGGTATTGAAAAAAAAAAAAAAAAAAAAATCCTCAAGATATGCATTTACCTCTGAAGAGTTTCTTGAACGTTTTTAGTTTTTGTTCTTTTGAGACACAGTATGAACTTAGTTCAGACTAGGTTTGAACTCACTATGTAGCCCAGGTTGTCCTTGAACTCAAGTGAACCTCCTGCCTCAGCCTCCCATGTAGTGGGATTATAGTCATGTGCCACCATGCCTAGCTCTTGGGCTCTCTTGTCAGTAGGCTAAAATGAAAGCAACCATTACAGAGTTATGCTCAACAATTTATTTACTTATTTATTTATTTATTTATATATGTTTATATTAGTTATTCCAGGGCTGGGGATGTGGGTCAGGGGTATGGTGTTTACCTAGTGTCTGCAAAGCCCTAGGTTCAATCCCCAGAACATTAAAAAAGAAATACACACACACATACACACACATGCCCCCAAGTAAAATTTCACTAAAATATGACTACACTCCACTAAAGAAAAAATCTTGGAGTCAGGGAAATAGCTCAGTAGAATAGGCGCTTGCCAGGCAAGCACAAGAGCCTGAGTTTAATCCCCACAAAAAAAAAAAAAAAAAGAGAAGAGAAGATCTGAAGGGCAAGGCAGCTTGGTGGCTGAGTGCATACTCAGTATGTATAAAGCCCTTATATCAGTGTTCAGCACCAATAAATAAGTACACAAGTAGGGGGCCTCGCGGGATGGCTCAGTAGTTTGGAGCCCCTGCTTGGGGAAGCTTGGGCGGCTTCGGGGACCGCGGTTCAATCCCCAGCACCGCATGCTGCGCCGGCCCTGACCTTGGGGTGGGCTGAGCCGGCCATAAAAATGAGTGAATAAACAAACAAAGGTTCTGAAACAAGAATGAAAATAATAAATAAAATTAAATTAAATTAAAAAAAAATAAGTACACAAGTAAAACTGTAAGTTTATGGTAGGAAAAAACTATTTACCTATTCAAATAATCAAAAATAATAATGAGACAAATAGCATCATCTGGACCCTGATATGATATATTGTAATACTGTTTTCAATCCTTATCAAACAGTCACACAAACTCAATTTGTAAATCACTACAAAACACATATCATATTATTCAAAATGTCAGTTTCCTACAAGACAAAGAAAGCTAAATCACAGGTCCAGACTAAAAAATACAGCCAGGGATGGTAACACACGTCTGTAATCCCAGAATTCTGGAGAGCTAAGGCAAGAGGAGGGCCAGCAAGATGGTTCAGGGGTCTAAAGCACCTGCTTAGGAATGCTTAGGCAACTGCAGGGACCATGGTTCAATCCCTGGCACCACATGCTGCGCCAGCCCCACCTCCACGGCAGGCTGAGCCAGCCATTAAAAACAACAACACATATGTATGTATATATATATATATATGTACATATAGAAAAAAAATAAAGACTAAAGCAAGAGGAGCACAAGTTTGTCTTTTTGAGTCAGGGTCTCGCTATGCAGCTCAGGCTGGCTTTGAGCTCATTTTTGTAGCCTAGGCTGGTCTCGAACTCACATCAATCCTCCTGCCTCAGCCTCCCAAGTGCTGGAATTACAGGCATGCGTCACCACGCCCAGCTAAAAATAAATTTTTTTTTTTAAGATATAATATAGCTCAGGTCAGTGTGAAGGTCCTGCCTGGTTCAATCCTCAACAGCACAAAAACCAAACATATAAACAAACCATCGTAATTATAGAAATATGACAGGCTAGGCATATTTGTGAGAGATTCTGGATAGAAGAAAGGAGATTGTATTTCTATAAAATATATTATGTGGGACAGGGCTGGAGAGACAGCTCAGTAGAATAAGAGCTTGTCTGGCAAGCACAGGGTTTCAAGTTCAATCTCTGGTACTGCAAATATAAATAAATAAACACATACATACATACTATAACTCAGGGATTTCCCAAATTTTCTGGTCAAGGAGATTATAGGACCTCAGAGGAAAGGGATAAGTGAAGTATAGCGTGCCTAAGGAGAGTCACTTGGGGAGAAAACATTCTCTCAGGCTTTCACAGAGAGCAAACTGGTCAAGCATTGGCAGTGACTCATCCTGATGGCTAACACTGACAACAGTTCTACAAAGCACTGCATATGGTTTCAAAGTTAATCCTGAGGAGATTTAAACCTGAAAAGTACAAATGATGAAAGTTTTGTTAAACAAGTCTTGCTTTGGCTTACACTTGATCAACCAACAGAAAAGCTTAATTACGAGGCATAAAACACAGAGCTAGATTAGTATGGTGAGCTGTAAGAGGCTTAAATCGACAGCCTTCAACATTGCCAGTTTCACCGGTAACCCACTGCAATTATGAAACACTGGACGATATACACAACTACTTCCTCCTAGTTCAAAGAGAAGAAAACTTTTTCTTCTCTTCTTTTTTTTCTTTTTTCCTTTCCCCCCCCCTTCAGAACCAATATTTTTTAAATTTATTTTATTTTTTATTTTATTTTTTTCTTGCTTCAGAACTTTTGTTTATTTTATTTTAAAGAATCTTATTTTTTTTTCTTGTTTTAGAACTTTTGTTTGTTTATTTATTTTTATGGCCGGCTCAGCCTGCCCTGAGGGCAGGGCTGGCACAGCATGTGGTGCCAGGGATCAAACCACGGTCCCTGCAGCCGCCCAAGCTTTCCTAAGCAGGCGCTTTAGACCACTGAACCATCCTGCCAGGCCCCTCGGAACCAGTATTGATTAGAATATTTGTCATGTCTGCAGCCTGTGCTCTGTATAACATTTGTGAGGACAACAATATGCAGTGTCTCAACTATTACGAATGTGCTACTAACATGTTTTGAAACTCTGATATTGTTATCTCTGATTAAAAGTAATAAAAATTAAAATTAAAAAAAAATAATAATCAGCACAGAAATGAGAGACCTAAGTCAAACTTGTAAAGAAATTGACTTAGTAGACCTTTACAGTGTTTAAACCAGCAAGCATTCTGGTTTATCCAAAATAGACCATATACTAATACATACAGCATCCTTATCTTTCTTCCTTTTTTGTTGCTTGTTTTTTTGTTTTTTGTTTTTGGTACCAGAGATTGAACTCAGGACTTTGTGTTTGTCAGGCAGGCATTTATGCCTGCTGAACTATCTCCCCGGCCCAGCATCCTTAAGTAAATGTAAAGAAACTGAAATTATCCCACACATATTATCTAACCATTGTACAACTGTAATGGGTTACTTAGGCTTCAGGCTCACTGAGGTAACTTCTTTGTGAATTAGTAATAGGGCACACAAGACTACTCAGTAGTTTAAAAATCACAACTTTAAGCCCTCATGTCTGGGAAGTTCCTCCTAAGGCTGATGAGTTCTTTTTATAACTGTTCTCAGCAAATAGAGCATTGTACCTGTGAAGACCAAAAGTGAATGACCTTAGGTCAGAATGTATCACTTGTAATAGCCTGAGCTAGAGTGATTCATGTTGATGTATATGTACCTAAGGAAATCAGCCCCCAGAGGTGATAATTAAGTTTAGGCCTGACTACCTGTTGAACCATATAGCAATGTAGCTAATGATTTCAATCTGCTAAAGATCAAAGGAAGTTCACTTAGACCTTGTACTCAATCTATTGTCTAGTTAATTTGTAAATTGTGTCTTTGTGCATTGGAAGGTTACAAATGATTAATTTCAAAAATCAGTACATGCCAAGTGGAAAGTAGTTTCTATATAAAAACCCTGTACTCTGTCATTTAGAGTGCTTCTCTGTCTTCTCTCCTACATGAGTTAAAGTTAGGAAGGGCCCAAGCTCAGTATTAAAGGCTCAAATTTAAATTCTAAAAAAAAATTTAAAAAAAAAAAAATATATATATACACACACACATATATACATATATGTATATATATGTATACACAAGAGAGTTAGGATAGATATATAACTACTTTCTCTTAGTTCATTGAGAACGAAAATTTGTACTAATATTGTTTAGACAAGATATCCAGCCTCCATCTTATCCTCTGAATAACTACTATGAAGACAACAATATGCACTGTATTATTTTAACCATCCTACTAACTTGTCTTGAAACTTTTTCATTGCTATTTCATCTTTTTTCT
Source organism: Myocastor coypus (assembly GCA_004027025.1). Classification (NCBI taxonomy): domain Eukaryota; kingdom Metazoa; phylum Chordata; class Mammalia; order Rodentia; family Myocastoridae; genus Myocastor; species Myocastor coypus. The sequence goes on from PVJA010010676.1 coordinate 8,482, forward strand.
CATTAAAATGAATTTAAATTTTAAACAAATAAATAAAATCTGGGACAAAGAAATTCTGAAAATGAACTCTATATCAGGTAAAATTTTGTTAATATTAAATTTATAAACTTGATCATTATTTTTAAAATTATACTGTATTCTTTATTCTTAGGAAATTTAGAGGTAAAGGATCATGATTTGCATAACCTACTCTCAAAGAATTTAGTGGCTATAATAACAAGTATATATTAAACTAAGCCACATTACATTGTCAAATATTCAACCAAAGTTGGCCTACAAAAACAATTTCATACAGTACAACTAACAGTGTGCTAAGTAAACAGCAAAATGTTAATAACTGATGAATCTGGGTAAAAGGTACACCAATCTTTTCTTTCACAGAACTTGATCATACTGTTCCTACAACTTCTCTGAAAGTATAAAATGCTTCCAAATCAAAAAACTTCAAGAAAAAAAGCAAAGACAATTTGTTAAGGTCAATAAACTAGGAGTGGGCCGGGGAGATAGCTCCATGGCACAAGCACCTGCCCAGCAACTGCAAGGTCCTGAGTTCAAATTCTGGTTCCAAAAATAAATAAATAAACAAACTAGGAGTGAATCTTAAGCATAAAGAAATACATTTAAACCTAAGTCCTGGAGCCGGTGAGATAGCTCAGTAGAATAAGTGCTTGTCTGGCAAGTGCAAGGACCTGAGTTCAATCCCTGGCTCCACAAAAAAATAAAAAATAAAAAAGACAGGAAAAAAAAAAAAAAAAAAAAAAAAAAAAAAAAAAAAAAAAAAAAAAAAAAAAAAAAAAAAAAAAAAAAAAAAAAAAAAAAAAAAAAAAAAAAAAAAAAAAAAAAAAAAAAAAAAAAAAAAAAAAAAAAAAAAAAAAAAAGCCCTAAAGGGAAAAAAATAAATGAGAATTAGATATCAAAGTAAGAATCAAGAACCCAGAGCAAACTGATGGGGGACTAACAGAAAAAACAAAAAAAGTTAAAAGAAAATTCTTAAAGATCAAATAAATATCAAAGCTATCTCCCTAGCCCACTCCTAGTTTATTGACCTTCCTTTCCTAGCCCAGACAGGAAAACAGTGGGGACTACTGTGCAGTGCAATGGTAGAACATTTGCCAACTATCTACAAATCCTCCAAATCTAAATTAACAACCTATTGCTTTTCCCATGAGGAAAGAAACAAATTAAATAATAAAAATATCCACAGACTTAGAAACTTACTTTTTGATATAGAGCTGAGGAGGACTCAGGTAGGAACGGAGGCAATGACGGCCAACATGCCTGAAAGGTAAGAGCTAAGAATCAATACATATTCAGAGACAACCTCAGTATAACAAATTCTCCATTTTTGTAGCATACTGGACTTAGGGTTAAAGGAACAGATTTACAATGAGGTCTGACTCTGCAGCTTAGTGTAGAGTCCTTGCTTATCACCCATGAGGCCTTGAGTTTAATTCCTAATACTGTCAAAAAAAAAAACTGAAAACAAACAAAAACCAGAGTAAACCACTGACAACAGCAAGCATACAGTTTAGCTACAGCAGGGATCTGTTGTAAACAGATTAAAATCTATAGAACAAGGGAAGAGGGGTTCTTAATACTATGTCAGGTAATTTCAGGAACCACCAGCAGGTCCAGACAACATGAATGAACTTTAAGTTAAAAAGTCTCCATGTAATAGTACACAGAAATTTTTATACTCCTGTGAAAAGGTATATAAAGAGGCTATGTAAATTTTCTATCTAAAAGTTGAGATTTCTGATATGTATATGTTAGTGCCAGAATTTTTTTTTTTTTTTTGGTCTTTTTGAGGCAAGGTCTCACTATGCAGTTCAGGCTGGCCTTGAGCTCATTTTTGTAGCCCAGACTGGTCTCGAACTCACACCAATCCTCCTACCTCAGCCTCCCATGTGCTGGGATTACAGGCGTGCACCACTACACTGGGCTACTTTTCTGTTTTTTTGAGACAAGGTCTAGCTGCTCTCAAACTCACTATAATTCTCCTGCCTCTGCTTTTGAAGTCAAAAAGTGACATGTAACAAGGTACTTTATTAAGGTTAAACTAAGCCAAATTTATGTTGCATGAGAAAAAACATGAAGCCATTACACACTTTAGTCATGTCACTATATCAAATCCTTCTAAAATTAATGAGGGTTATCACAGTGATGGCTTAAAAGTAAAAACTAAAAATTTGTTGATCCCATAAAAGCTTATCGTACATCCATTATGTGTCAGCAAAATACTACAGGAACACAAATCTCATGTTGATACAATGATCTGCTAAAGAGCTCATATGTAGCATGAGCCTGCTGCGAGTTTGACACCAGTCCATGCTCAAAATCAGGCTGAAATACACTGCAATACCCCGTCTCAAAAAAAGTTAAGTAAATAAGTAAGCAAGCAAGCACAAGATATCCCTTGTATCACTGATACTCAACATTTCAAGAGTCATATACTTTACAGCAGTGGTTCTCAACCTTTCTAATGCCGTGACCCCACAATACAATTCCTCATGTTGCAGTGACCCCCAAACCAAAAAATAATTTTGGTGGTTACTTCAAAATTGTAATTTTGCTATAGTTATGATTACCAATGGCTTTAGGTGACCCCTGCCAGGGTCACAACCCACAGGTTGAGAACCGCTGCTTTACAGCAATACACTAAAAGGCCCCACAATTTGAAAAGAAAAACCCAACAACACTGCCTTCAAAATTCAGTTCTGCTTTCTTTCCAGCTTTGGAGGCAAGAGGTGAATACAGACATTGTATACCCAAGACTCCCAGAAAGAAGTGGGAACAAATCTCTTTAATCAACTGAATTGTCTCTTAAGTTGCAACGGATGCATTCCTCACACCAGGCTAGGCCCAGTTACTCGGCTACCCAGCAAGAGTTTGTAGATGTGGGTTGGAATCTATGGAAAATTCTGTCTAGTGCTATTGTTTTCCAGACAAATATCAAATGTAAGCTTTCCACAGACCCTTACAGAAATGAGTTGCACAAACTCTACAACCTCAGTTGAAATATAACAAAAGGAAGTATCTACTCTTTTCCTGGTTTCAACTGAAATCAGTTTTGAGATTTTACTTTTTTCAATAAGGAATGGTACTCAAAATTTTATGGCTAGATGGTATTTTTTTTGTCTCTGTGTACTCCAAACATTTCAATTCTTTGTGTGCCCCAAGTTGGTTCCAAACTCTCAAAATCTCCTGCCTCAGCCTCCTAAATTCCTGGATTATAGGTGTGTCACTGCACCTAATCTTTTGGGTTTCATTTTTTTTTGTTTTGGGTTTTTCTGCTCATTCTTTTTGTTTTTCTCTACCCTCTCTACCTTCTCTTTCCATCTCCTTTTTCAGTCAGAACCTATAATTTCCAGTTAACCTTGTCCCTTTCATCTTCTTTTTACTTTTAGCATTTTTCCTTTTAAAATGTATTGTCTCCCAACTGTCAAATCATTTTCATCATTTTGGATTAGGAGAGCGATAGTACTAGGAAAGAACACTGAAAAATAAAAATAAAGGCCACAATGAAGTCTTAGATTTGTATGAATTGTATAACTTGAGAGAGTCACCAAACTTCAGCTTCTCCATATGTAACATAAGACAAAGGTATACCTTATTCGTATAGGGAGGATTAATATGAAAATGCACAGGATCATATTACTTGTAAGATACTATTATTTTATGAATCTCCCTACGGCCTTTATAATTCACATCCTGTTCTTCTTAAAACCCTCAGAGGGGCCCGGCGGGATGGCTCAGTGGTCTAAAGCGCCTGCTTGGGGAAGCTTGGGCGGCTTCAGGGACCACGGTTCGATCCCCGGCACCACATGCTGCGCCAGCCCTGCCCTTGGGGTGGGCTGAGCCGGCCATGAAAATGAGTGAATAAACAAACAAAGGTTCTGAAACAATAAATAAATAAATAAATAAATACCCTCAGAAAATATTCACCTACAGAAAATGGATTTGACTTTTGGGGGAAAAAAGTCACTCAAAGCCAAGTCTATGTGACCAAAATGAATACTATTTTTAGTCCAAGACAAGATGCTACTGTAATATAAATAAGTTGACTTGACTTCTAAACTTTACCAATGGCATTCCAAAAGTTTCATAAATGTCTGAGTAAAAGAATATATAACCTTGAATGACACGCTGAAGAGGAATAATTTGTAGACAGAGAGAGCATTAATTTGCATGCCTTTGTTCATTGTGCTGATGCAAGCTGTTTGAAAAGATCCTTTAAAACTGAACTCCTGATGTCCAAAGTACCATTTTTTCAGTGTAACTTGCCGTGTCTGCCATGCTTCCCACTTGTTCATATCTTTGTATCAGCAGTAGGTTGTTTAATAATTCAGCTAGTTATCCGCTAGACTTTGAGCTTAAGGGTAGAACTGGAACAATGCAGTTATAATGCCTATAATAATGTCTGACACATAGAAGAGGTTCAAAAATGACAATGAGTTTGAGTTTTTTGGTTTTTGAGATGGTTTCTCACTATGTAGTTCAGGCTGCCCTCAAACTCACTATGTGGTTCAGGCTGGCCTGAAACTCAGTGATCCTCCTGCCTCAGCCTCCCAAGTACTGGGACTACAGGGATGCACCCCCAAGCCCAGCAAGTATGTGTTTTTGCTTTGTTTGGGTGCAGGCCATCAAATCTGAAGCTTCTTACATATTGAGCAAGGTTCTACCTCTGAGCTTATTTTACTTGCACAGAGGCCATGCTAACCTATGTTGTTCCAATTTTAGCATATGTGCTGCCAAGGCAAGCACTCTGAGTTTGACAGTAACTGAGTAATTGAGAGTTAAATTTCACTTTTCAGAGATATTTATAGTAGTTTACATTACTATAAGATAGTTAGCTGTTGGTGACTTTGTGCTTACACAGTACACAGATTCTTAGATAGAAGCCCTGCTGTTCCTTGCTTAGTTATTCCTTGACTTTGGCAGGTCATTCCTTAACTGAGTACCAAGGGAGTTTTTGTAACTTGGCTGCTGTTCATCCGGGCTGGTCCCTGAGCAGTTTAAAGAACATACAAAATACAGAGCACTATTCAAAAGCCACGATACACAAGCACTGGTAAGTAATTTTTTTTTAATTAGCAAATCAATAAAAGTGTTTAGTCAGAAGGTTAGTTTAGGCAGGTATTGGTCACAGGACATATTCCAGTTAAACATAAGGAATTAGCTCAAGCAAGCTACTGTACAACAGTTTTGGTTTTTTGTTTTTTTTTTGGTGGTACCAAAATTATACGTATTAATGGGATATTATGTAATGTTTCAGTATACATATATTGTGCAATGTTTCATAACAGTGAAACAATGTTACATATGAGTAGAGTTCAAGTGTTCTCAAGACCCCAAAAAATAAGTATGGAGATGACACATTTAGACACAAACAAGGTATATATACTTTGTTGTCCCCTCACAACATATATATATACTTTAAAACATCACATTGTACACTATATATATTTTTGTCTGTTAAAAATAAATATTTTTCGGGCCTGGCGGGATGGCTCAGTGGTCTAAAGCCCCTGCTTGGGAAAGCTTGGGCAGCTTCAGGGACCGCGGTTCGATCCCCGGCACCACATGCTGCGCCAGCCCTGCCCTCGGGGCGGGCTGAGCCAGCCATAAAAATGAGTGAATAAACAAAGGTTCTGAAACAAGAATAAAAAAATAAAAAAAATAAAAAAATAAAAAAATAAATATTTTTCATAAAGGCCCACTATTTCTCTTAAATGGTCCTAGTTATTATTTTCAACTCAGAAATCACATTTATAGTATCAATGACCTTGGACTTTTCTAAAATAAGTGAAATTCATGACACTAAAACTGGGGGGCTGGGGCCCAGCGGGATGGCTCAGTGGTCTAAAGCACCTGCTTAGGGAAGCTTGCGCAGCTTCAGGGACCGCGGTTCGATCCCCAGCACCACATGCTGTGCCAGCCCTGTCCTCGAGGCGGGTTGAGCCGGCCATAAAAATGAGTCAATAAGCAAAGGTTCTGAAACGAATAAAAATAATAAATAAAATTAAAAATTCTTTAAAAAAAAAAACTGGGGGGCTCAGTAGAATAAGTGATTGCCTGGCAAGTGCAAGGGCCTAAGTTCAATCTCTGGTTCTGCAAAAATACTATATTTCTTAAAAGGTCTCTTTTTCGGGGTCTGGCAGGATGGCTCAGTGGTCTAAAGCGCCTGCTTAGGAAAGCTTAGGCGGCTGCAGGGACTGCAGTTTAATCCAGGCACCACATGCTGTGCCAGCCCTGTCCTCAGGGCAGGCTGAGCTGGCCATAAAAATAAAGAAACAAAGTTCTAAAACAAGAAAAATAAAATTTAAAAATTCTTTAAAAAAAAAGGTCTTTTTTTCTTTCATCTTTTTTTTGTGGGGGTACACCATCTCACTATACAGCTCAGACTCAGTGATCCTCCTGTTTCCTGCTTCCCAATGCTGGGATTACAGGTGTATGCCACCATGCCCAGACTTTTTTCTTTCATCTTTTCAAGAAATAATTTTATAATGCAGTTCACACTGGAATGAATCGCAGCCATTCTCCTGCCCCAGCCTCCTGAGTACTGGGATTACAGGCGTATGCCACCACATAGGGTCCCAAAGTATTTCTGTAAAACCCTTGTGAAAAAGGTCCTTCCATTGGCCAAATAGCTCAGCAGATTAAAGAGCCTGCAAACAGGCGCAGAGGCTAGACATTTGAACTCCAGGCCTGCTGGCCGCGACCCCAGGGCCTACTGAGACAGCAACTGAGACTGGGCGTGGTGGCATGTACCTGTAATCCCAGCCCTTGGGAGGCTGTTAACAGGCAAATCACCACAAGTGCAATCTAGTAGTGAGACCCTGAACATCCTATAGACCAGCAGTTCTCAACCTGTTGGTCGTGACCCCAGTGGAGGTCGAACAACCAAAATATAGGGGTCACCTAAAGCCATCGAAAATACATACTTAAACCCATGCTATGCCACGGTGAAATGTTATTTATTGGAATTAGTAATAAATATTTCTCAACATATAATTATTGGTTTTGTGACTAATCACTATGTTTTTGTTTTTTTTGTTTTTTTTTTTTTGTCTTTTTGAGACAGGGTCTCGTTATGCAGTTGAGGCTGGCCTTGAGCTCACTTTTGTAGCTCAGGCTGGTCTCGAACTCGCACCGATCCTCCTGCCTCAGCCTCCCGAGTGCTGGGATTACAGGCGTGTGCCACCACGCCCGGCACTATGTTTAAATTATGTTTGATTTGTAGCAATGAGAATACATAATTCATATCAGGTATTTACATTCCAAATCATAACTGTAGCAAAACCAGTTTTGAAGTAGCCACCAAAATTATTTTTTGGTTTGGGGTCACCGCAACATGAGGAACTGTACTGCGGGGTCACAGCATTAGAAAGGTTGAGTACCACTGCTATAGACCCTTCCCTAAAATGCAAAAAAAAAAAGACAGGCCCTTCCCATGAGAACTTCAGATAACCACTAAGGAAAAATCAGTCTTTTCTTGGCACTGAGTCCTAATTTGCACAGTGCTACACAACTCAGGGCAATAATATCTTGATACCCTTAATGGCTGGTCACAAGGGATTAGTCCCTGGAGCACCCCAGAGAGCAAAATCTATGGATTCTAAGCTCCTACAAACTGGAGCAGCATTTACCTACCTACAAAGGCTGATTTTTAAAATATAGTTTATTTAATTTTTAAAAACAATTTGTTACCATAGGCCCAGCAAGATAGCTCAACATACTAAGTACACACTTAGGCAAGCACAGGGACCAGGGTTTGATCCCCAGCACCACATGCCACACTGGACCCACCCCTGGGCACACTGAGCTGGCCACTGAGACCTGGTATGGTGGCATGCACACCTATAATCCCAGTGCTGGGAAGGCTAAAAATAAGATCACTCTGAGTCCAAAGTGCATATTGGGACTCTATACCAAATAGTTCAGCAGTCTAAAGCACCTACTTAGGCAAGCTTAGGCAGGCTCAGGGGATTTCAGTTCAATCCCGTGCACCATCTGGCCAGCTCTGCCCCCAGGTAGGCTGAGCCTATCATACACATACACACACACACACACACACACACACACACACACACTGTTGTCAACATAAAAGACACATGGCCATTAATCCGCCTTTTTATTTTTTGTAAGGAAAGGTTTATTAACTCAATTTGTGGAGGTTTCAATCAACACTCAGCTGGCTCTAAGGCAGAGTAGCACATGGCAGAGGACAGTAGTTCATGGGGGTGGAAAACAGCAAGAGTTTCCCCTTCGCTTGTAACACACTTACTGTTTTTGCTCCTTTCTGAAGCAGTCCTAGAATTCTGCTTTTGCATCTTTACAACATACCATTAATAGTGAATGCTGCTCCTGAATGCCATCTGATGGAAAATTAACTTCATAAAAATA
>PVJA010010676.1:16987-49973 GCA_004027025.1 Myocastor coypus
AAAAAAAAAAAAAAAAAAAAAAAAAAAAAAAAAAAAAAAAAAAACCACTAAAGGTAAATGTTTATTAATCAAGTCAGGTCATCAAGTCAGCCATGACACTGCAATTAAAGATACTTTCTAGCCAGGCGTGGTGGCGCACGCCTGTAATCCCAGCACTTGGGAGGCTGAGGGAGGAGGATCGGTGCGAGTTCGAGACCAGCCTGGGCTACAGAAGTGAGCTCAATGCCAGTCTCAACTGCATAACGAGACCCTGTCTCAAAAAGACAAAAAAAAAAAAAAAAGATACTTTCTAGTGAAACTAAGGATACTTTTGAACTGCTTCAGAAAGTGACAGAAGGGGCTGGGGAGATAGCTCCGAGGTACAAGTGCCTGCTGGGCAAGTGCAAGGTTGTGAGTCCGAACCCTGGTCCCACAAGAAAAAAAAAAAAAAAAAAAGTGACAGAAACAATTGGGTAGGTATGTTTAAAGTGAGGCTAAAGATTTTGAGATGGGTTAATGGCCATGTGTCTTTAAATGCTTCTAATGCCTTTAAATATTCACTGTATTTTTCAATCATTGTCACACATATTTTAATTATCAGTAGATTATAATACAAGTGCGTGTAAACAGTTGTTATACCATATTATTCAAAGAATGATAAAGGGAAAAGAGTCTACACATATAGTGCGGATTCAACCAATTACAGGTCTAACTACACAATGCACAAGTGAAGTGAAGCAAATAATTCTCCAACAATATGGTGCTGGAAACTAAGGATCTGTTAAACAATAGGAAGCTGCAGAAGAGTATACCAACATAACCTTTATTCACTTGGACTTAGTGCAATGCTTAGCTGGTGGCACATTCAAGGTTTGCTTTTTGGAACTTTTTTTTCAAGTATTTCCATCTGAGGTGGGTTGAATTCACGGATAAGAGGTGCAAATGCACAATGATCTTCATCTTCTAAACACTGATCCTCAAACTCATAGAACAAAATTAAAAGCATGGTGACACACACCTGTATGCCCAGCACTGAAACAAGAGAACCACAAGTTTGAGGCCAGCACAGGTAAATCTACAACTTAGGTAATATCTCAAAATTCATAAAATTGGAAAAGGACTGGGATGTAGCTCAGTGCAAATACTCTGTGTTCAATCCCCAGTCCCACAAAAGTAGGGGGAAAAAAAAAAAAACCCACTGCGGGCTGGCAAGACCCCTTTGGGGCCTAAATCACCTGCTTAGGCAAGCTTAGGCAATCACAGGGACTGTGGTTCAAACCGCCCCCTCAGGCTATGCCAGCCCCACCCCCAGGGAAGGCTGTGCTGGCCATAACATGCATACATAAATAAACAAAGTTTAAAAAAAAAAAGAAAAAAGGGGGCCCAGCAGGTGGGGGAGGGGGCTCAGTGGTCTAAAGCGCCTGCTTAGGAAAGCTTGGGCGGCTGCAGGGACCACAGTTCGATCCCCGACACCACATGCTGCACCAGCCCTGCCTTCAGGGCAGGCTGAGCCGGCCAGAAAGATAGATAAACAAACAAACGTTCTTAAACAAGAAAAAAAATAAAATAAAATAAAAAATAAAGAAAGAAAAAAGAACATATATAATTCACATTTCAAGCTAAATGTTAGTTCCTCTAAAAAGCCCCAAATATCTACCAAACATAAGTCAAATAACAGAAATGTATTCAGTTATGATAAAATCATTAGAAATTTAAGGAGAAAGGTCTGGCAAAAATGGCCTTAGTACATTTTAGAAAAAGATAAATCTCTATCTTTATATAAAGATGAAAAAAGAAGAGAAAATGAAGGATTAAGAACATGGTTTTCAACTCCAAGAAAAAATCATTTTTTCACAGCGAAAAACTAAACAAAGTCCCTCTATTTTTAAACTGTGTGACTAAATTGGGAAGAGAAATGAAAAGACATTTGGAGAAATCAAGGACTGAAATCTCAACAGCACTGAGCCTAACTTTCCATAACAAATAGCTTCCAAAAATAGAGCTGGCACAAAACTATGCTGGGATGTGTACCAGGATTGTGGAAAGGCGCTAATCCTTAGGACTAGAACGGCTGAGAAGAGAATGAGCCCTAGAGAGTTCAGCAAGAAAGGAAGGAAATTTCTCTCGACAGTGAAATTGAATTTTTCAAAGAAGGCAGGACACAAACTCCATGGTTTTCTATCCCCAGATACAAAGACAAAATGAATTAACTAAGCCTGGCATGCACCTGGAAGGCTAAGGCAGGAGGATCGTTACGAGTTTGAGACCAGCCTGGGCTACACAGTGATCTCAAGACCTACCTGAACTGCATAGCAAGACGCTGTCTCAAAGAGATGACCCCCCCTCAAAAAAAATTAACCGGGGTGCAGCAGAGTACCAACTGACAGCTGAAACATGGTAGGAATCCAGATTTCCTTCACCCTCTGCCAGCAGTCGGTTAGGAACCTGGCAGTCCCAACTCACGCCAGCAGAAGCTAGATTTTGCAGAAGCAAAGGCAAAGCACACAAGATACTTACTCCCCAACCCCCATCCTACACACTCCGGCCCAAGCCCTATGACCTCCAAGTTGTGTCCAAGGGTCAGTTAACCGCGAAATTAAAACAACTTTTACAAAGCGCGGCTCTGAGTGCGCCACGGGAGAATTTGAGGGGAGAAGGGCCAGAAGTGGCTGAGAAAGGAGCCAGCCTCGGAGTAGGGAATAAGTGACCTCGAAACGCTATGGAGTCGCAGGGCAGCGGCTGGGGGAGGGGAAGGGCTCCTAGGATGCCAGGGCGTGCGGCCTGCACACCCACGGGTCCTCTCCTTGCCGGAGCACAGGATAAAACACTGTCGGCAAGACGTAAGGGACTACTTCAGGACTCCCTGGGCTTGCGGGCACCGACTCCCAGCCCCAACTTAAAGTCACCTCAACACGAGCGCCGCCATCTTGGGTTCCGGCCCGGACGGAAGTGACGTACGACGCCGCGGCCTGAGGGCAGCGGAGGGGCGGGAGGGGTGAGTCGGTCACATGATGGTGCTGAGCGCTTTAAAAGGCTGAGCTCCACCTCGCTTGGTTCTTTTTCTGCTAATAATTTTCTTTCAGGTGTTTGGTCTTCTATATTGCTTGCCTCCGCAGACTTTTGTCTGTTTGCCGGAAATATTGCAAATACGCCGCTCGCTTGAACTACGATATGCATTTTACCCGCGTATACATTCATTTTGTATTGCTCTACCAAACAGCTCCTTTTCCCAGATGTTTCAGTAAGGGTTTCCCAGTCCCAGTTTCACGCCTTGTCTCTCCTAGGTCATCCTAAAAATGTCCAGTTGCCTGGTTGAGACACCCTTCCTTTCTACGGTGCAGCCTCAGCCAGAAAGAGCATACATTACAGTCCAGTTTAGGAGAGTGAGGCGGGGCAGTGACCTCAATTCCCAAGAACAAGGAACGGCCTCTACCACCAAGGTTAGGCCCCACCGTTTCTGGGCTTGAACTGCTGCGTGAGCTAGACGCCCGCCAACCAAAAACAACGCTCCCTTGTTTTATGTTTCAACCCTATGTGGGTAACACCCACAATCAGAAGAACCTGGGGTGTGGGGGAGAGCCTGCTTTGATTTATATAAACAGTTATGGGGGGAACTGTATATAAATAGTTTTGAAGAACACAAGGAGACAAATCAATTGCAGAGCGCTTGCAACAGGAGAAAAAAAGGCAAGTAGAAAATGAATAAAACAATGCAGAAGTCCTTGACTCTTTGAGAAGGTGGGAGGAGGGGAGAAGAGTAAAGGGGACAGCCCAGAGCAACTCCTATTCAATAATAAAACATGCTCAGTTACATTAATATTCAGATCTCACTTATATTTAGCACTCCTGTATTTTTCCTTTCAGGATTTAAATAGCACCAAGTCACTTTTCGCAGGAAGTGAATAGTTATTTTGCATTTCTATAACGCTTGACAGAGACAGCATCTTCACAGACTTTAGGATTGGAAAAGGACCTTTGAGGTTCCCCAATACAACTCCTTATCCAATGCACAAATCGCCTCTGCAGTGTTCCTTGAATCTTCAAGAGTGCTCCAGTAAGGGCCAGCAATATAGCTCACAGCTCAGTGGACTAAGCACTTGCTTAGGTAAGCTCAGGGGCCAGGGTTCAATCCCTGGCACCACATGCCATACTGACCCCCACTCCCCGGCATGCTGAGCCAGAGAACAAGGTATGGTGGTGCATGCCTGTAATCCCAGCGCTGGGAAGGCAGAAATCAGGAGGCTCATACAAGCCCAAACTGAATAGTGAGTCCCTATGTGCTCATGCATGGGAGAGAGAGAGAGAGAGAGAGAGAGTGCTCCAGCATATCTTACGATGGATACCTAAAACAACAAAAAAAACTTTTAAATAACTTAATGATTAGAAATCAGGTGTTCAAGTACTATGGAGCTTCCAGCCCTTCATCTTCCTTTGGCTCTCTGGAGCTATCAGGGGTCCAAAGATACAGGCATAGATACTGTCCTTGAGAAAGAAATACAAAACTGTGTAAGCCCAGTTGCATGGGAGGCTGAGAAAGGAGGATTGCAAACTCCAGGCCAATTTGGACAACTTAGTGAAACATTGTGCCAAAATAAAAACATTTAAGTGATCTGAGAATATGGCTCAGTGATGGAGTACTTGCTTAAGCTCCTGATCTACATAGAAAGACCCTGTCTGAAACAAATAATCAAACTCAGTTCTGGACGTGCAGACATTCCTAACTCCATCCCCAAATCTTCAGAAGATGCTTACAATGTATCAAATCCACTCTTTTCTGTAATCTAAGGCCCTATACAAACTGGCCTCAGCTATTCTATTTAGATTTGTTGCCATCTATCCCTCTTCAGTGTCCCTGAAATCAAATCAAATCAAACTGCATAGCACAAAAGTGGTCCTAAATATACCCTGTGCCTACTGAATACTTGCATGCACACTCATATACTCAATCAAGTGTTCCTGTCTCTTCATTCTTGCTTTTTCTGTTTTATCTGTCACTCTCTGTACCCAATCCCTCTGTGTGTGTGTGTGTGTGTGTGTGTGTGTGTGTGTGTGTGTCTGTGTCTGTGTTTGAGACAAGGTCTCACTATGCAGTTTAGGCTGGCCTTGAGCTCACTTTTGTAGCCCAGGCTGATCTTGAACTGGCACCGATCCTCCTGTCTCAGTCTCCCAAGCACTGGGATTACAGGCATGCACCACACTGGCTGTACCCAATCCTTTTTTCCAAAGTGTCACAAGTCCCTTAAGATTGGGCCATATTTAACACTGCTTCCTTGACATGGCTATCCATTCTTTTGAACTTCATCTACTAGAGTTTCTTTTCTTTTTCTTTTGCAGTACCAGGGCCTTGCACATACTGTGCAAACAGTCCACCACTGAACTGCGCTCACTCTGGCTCTGAACTTCATTTATTAAATGAAATTGTTTTCTTGATCTCTCACATCATTTAACCTTCTTGAGTTGTCCTCTGTTGTTCCCCCAACACGCTGTCCATTACTCAAGCAAGCATCATAGTTTATTATGGATGGCTTGCTAACGGGTTTATCATTTGATTTCTCCCCTCCACCTTCTCCAATTAGATTTTGAACTTTCAGGCAGGACTTATTTTTGATTCTTTCTATTGCTTGCGTTCCCACACTTGACATATAGCTGATGTGAACACAATTTGTTGCTTTGGTCCAAACTGAAATGGACTTAAAACTGCAGCATGAGCCATTGGAGGATCTCCTAACAAAGAGGGAAAGGTCTGGGGCTTCTTCCCTAAATTTTTCCAGAGGAGAAAACCTTCCATCTTGGAAGAACTTCCCAGGATGTGGGAAGATGGAGAGAAAAAATCTCACTAGATCCGGTTATCTCAAGAAGTCCATGACGCAGCTCACTGTAATCAAGCCAACAGGGAATCACCTATTTCCAGGGTTCTGTACCCTGAACCTGCCATGACACTGGGGGAGTCACTCGAAGGCAAGGAGTCTAGGGCAGCATCCCTTTCCAAGGATTTAGATTTCTCTGCCTGTCTGTCCCTCAGAGAAGTGTATCTATGTCCCTGTTTCTGTCCCTTTTCTTTACCACCCCCCAACATTCCAGCCTGAGGCAGGAGGCCAGCAGACACAAAGCCCTCTGTGTATGGGGTGGTATGTGTCCCCCCACCCCTCCACCCAGAGTATACAATGCCCCTTCTGCTCCCTGCACTCTGCAGCGCTCCCCACCACCTCTCAACTGCACATGCCAGGCTGCAATTGGTTACTGGCTCAGGACAGCCCCCTCATACTAATGCCCCGGGGGATTTTAAGGAGGTTCCAGGAACCTCCCGCTCAGTTCCTTGTCCCCCACTCTCTCCACCCCACAGATGCTCCGGGCCCTGGCCTTGGCCCCTGCCCCAGCTATGGCACCTGGGGCCCCCTGGAAAAGCCCCAGCCCTGTCTTGGCTGTGCTGCTCTTCTCTTCCTTGGGTAAGTGGACCCACTGCAGCCTGGGAACCCTGTATCTGCTTCATTGCACTCTTCATCGCCAAAATCCAGTATACAAGTGCAGCAAGGCATTGTTCACTCAAGGGGAAAAAAAAAAAAAGTCACTTGGAAAGGAAGAAAGGTACTGTGAAGGGAGGTGGTAAAAGAGAGCTTCCCTGAGTGGGCATGGCTGGAGCACTGTGGGAAGCCAGGGTCATGCCCCGAAGGTCATGCTGAAAGCCAGCAGAAAGTTGGGTTGGAACATGGGACAGAGGAGCATCAGACACCAAGTTCTGCTCTCCACCCAGCCCTGAATAGTATAGGAGGTGCCCAAACTTAATTTCCCAAGAAAGTCGAGGAGTGTGATAGAAGGAGAGAGCTCAAGTTCGGTGGGCTCAGCTCCTCAAAACTCTTCTTGGTGCCTACTATGTGGATGAGTGGAGATGAACAGAGGCTCTGTGGGATTCCAGGATCTTGTCCTTTTAAAGCTGTCTTGTTCCATCAGCTGAATGGTTCAACTTCCTTGCCCTCTGGCAGATGCTGGGTGAGCAAGAGATGGCCAAAGTAGGGTGGCTGAGTAGGCCCTTCCCTCTTCCAACCTGCCCTGGATCCCAGTGCATCAGTGGGTGAGCAGTAGGCAAGTAGGGGTGGAAGTTAAGGATTGGAAGGGGAGGGGGCAGGTCAGGGAGCTTAAGGTTCTCATTGTCAGCAACTTGAGTCACAACCCAGAGCCTAGACTGTTTGGGACTATATTGGGCTACTTTGGGACAACTGAAGAAAATGTTAAGGATAGGAGTGGGAATTTTGGTGTATAAAGAGGAGACAGTTCTGTCTCATCACCTGGCCCACTCTCAGAACCACTAAGCAAAGCTGAGTGGGCTGTAGTTGTTATCATGACAGGAGTAATAGAAGGAAGTTGGATTCCATGAGTAACATCCCTCAGCGGGAGCGGGAAAGTCCCAAGAAGGCAGTAAGGTGGAAGGCCTAGGAGGTGAATTAATGATATCTCATGCTGAGGTGGGGGACTCGGGATAGTGGGAGTTCTGGCGGGGTTGGCATGAGCCCCTGGTGTTGTTCAGACAATGGGATTTTGTTTGGGTGCCTTCTCCCTCTGTAGAACAAAAGGGCCTACAGTTGCCCCCATCCAGGGCCAGCCCACACACAGTCTCCCAGGAATGGCCTTCCTTGTGAGTATGGGTGTGTCTTGGGCACAGACATGGACAGAACAGCTGAGGGTGAGAATGATGAGTCACAGAGGCTTCTGTGCATCATGATCTGAGTTCTAGGCTGGGGCTCTTGCTCTGCACCCAAATTCTCCTGACAGGGGATGAGATTCTTCTTACCTTGGATCACCTGGCAAGAGCAAGCAGTCTAGCAAACAGGGGTTCATAGTCAGGAAAACTGAGTAAGGGAAGATATATATGTTTTCTAGTTATCTTCATTTCTTTTCTGCAAGAAATCTTAAATTTGCTGTATTGTGAAGTACTATACAACCATTAAAAATAAGACAGATGTGTATGAATTAATATGAAAGTCTTCTCCTAACACATATTCTTAAAACAAAAGAAAAAAATTAAAGTAGAATATAATGCAATGTGTATTTTTTTAAAATGGGTCTACAAGACTACCCATTTGTTGTAAGTGCAAGTATATCTTGAGTTTATTAAGTTTATATTGATTCTGTACAAAAGAAAATCATATATTAAACTGGTACCTGTGGTTCTATGGAGGAGGGCACTACAGGAAATTAACTGGCTGGGGTGTGGGTATCAAAAGAGACTGATGCTCTATCTCTGTTTGCATAGTGCATAAGAAGAATGTGATATATATTACCTGAATAATTTATAATTTATAAAAATTTAAAAACCCTTCATCTGAGGGATACCTTAAGAGCTAGAGGAAGGCTCAAAGAGGAAGTGAGACTTGGAGATGACCCGGGCTCTGGGAGTCTGCAGGACAGCCTGGTCCTGCTGAGGTTACTCCCCTCTGCACAGGCTGAGACCTTGGACAGGCAGGCTCAGCGCTTGTGCTCATCCACCGACCTGGCCCTGAGACGTGGACCTCAGAACCAGTCGTCTTCACTATGGGCTCCAGCTGGTGATGCAGCCTTACCTGAGTGTTGATCTCTCACCCTCAGAAGCCCTGCCTTGGCCCAGGTGGAGTCTGATTGCCCCTCTGTACTTGCAGTGCTGTCCCCAGCCCAGGCCATTGTGGTTTACACGGACAGGGAGGTCCATGGTGCCGTGGGATCCCAAGTGACCCTGCACTGCTCCTTCTGGTCCAGTGAGTGGGTCTCAGATGACATCTCTTTCACCTGGCGTTACCAGCCTGAAGGGGGCCGAGATGCCATTTCGGTGAGTGTCTGTGGGAGTCCTGCGGTTTGATGACAGAAAAGTGCTTCCAAGAATAGAAAAGAGAATTTGTGCTAAGGATGGTCATGAGACATAACCCCCAAGCTTGGCAAGTTAAGTAGTGGTCTTAGTCACACTGCCTAGGACCTGTCTCCCCAGCCCCACCTCCTCATGCCGGGATCCCTTACCCTGAGACGGCAGCCCTGACTTCACCTGCTTTCCCTCTTCCTCACAGATCTTTCACTATGCCAAAGGACAGCCGTACATCGACGAGGTGGGGGCCTTCAAAGAGCGCATCCAATGGGTCGGGGATCCTCGCTGGAAGGATGGCTCCATTGTCATTCACAACCTGGACTACAGTGACAATGGCACTTTCACATGTGATGTCAAAAACCCGCCAGACATAGTGGGCAAGACCTCTCAAGTTACGCTCTATGTCTTTGAAAAAGGTGTGAGAAACGGCAAGCGACTGGGGAACCCGGGGAAGCAGTTTGGGGAGGGTCAACAGGTTGGGGGCAAAAGAGAAAGCCCAGCCGGAGGATGTCAGGGTGGGGTGAGAGGGCTGGGCGGAGGCAGCCTTGCTCGCACTCCTACCTCCCTAACCGCGGGGGCAGGTCCCTGCTCATCCCCACCCCACTTCCCCCTCCCCTGCTAGTGCCAACTAGGTATGGAGTGGTGCTAGGAGCCGTGATCGGGGGCGTCCTCGGGGTGGTACTGTTGCTGCTACTGCTTTTCTACCTGGTTCGGTACTGCTGGCTGCGCAGGCAGGCGGCCTTGCAGAGGCGGCTCAGGTAAGAGGCGGGGCCCGACTCCCCACCCTCCGCCCCCTGACCCCCTATCAGAATGGAGATTGCTCCAGAGAGTGGTGGGAGGGACAAAGGAACCCAGAATGAACCTACGAGGGGCCTTGGATCTGGAGAGACCGAACTCACGGCGCCCCTTTGTCACGCAGTGCCATGGAGAAGGGCAAGTTGCACAAGTCTGCAAAGGACTCGTCGAAGCGTGGGCGTCAGGTTAGCGGGACTTGGGAACAAGCTGGGAATGATTGGGGGAGCCTCCGGGCCACAGCGAAGGGCGGGCAGGGAAAACCCGGGATCCCCACCCAGCCGAGGTCTGAGGTGTGCGCTCCTCCCCTCAGACACCCGTGCTGTACGCCATGCTGGATCACAGCAGAAGCACCAAAGCTGCCAGCGAGAAGAAGTCCAAAGGGCTGGGGGATTCTCGCAAAGATAAGAAATAGCGGTTAGCGGGCCGGGCAGGGGGTCGGGGGTCAGGGGCGGAGCCCTCCAAAGGCGCTCAGGTGGTGGTCATCGAGATGGAGCTACGGAAGGATGAGCAGAGCTCGGAGCTCCGGCCTGCTGTCAAGTCCCCCAGCAAAACCAGCCTCAAGAACGCCCTCAAGAACATGATGGGCCTGGACTCGGACAAATGATCACCGCCCCCCCAGGCCCTGCCAGAGCAGGGGGACCTAGGCTCCTCTCATCCCCCGTCTAGGTGCTCTCCTCCCTTGCTCCACAGCCCCTGCCCTGCCCTCACTTCCTTTGAGATGTAAGTTTCATTCCAAACTCCATTCCGAAGCATTTGTATTCTCCCGCATTTCACACCCTGGGCTAACCCTACCCTGTATTTGCCCAAAGGACTGCGTGTTTGGTGCCTGTCTCTCTGGTACCAAGAAGAAAGGGACCTTGACAGCCGCTGTCTCAAATGCAGGCCACCTGGCCTTCCCAACCCTTGCCCTCCAGCCTGACCCGTCTGCTTCCTGACCTCTCTGCCTCTCCCTCCCTCCCCTCCCCTCC
Organism: Myocastor coypus; assembly: GCA_004027025.1. Taxonomy (NCBI): domain Eukaryota; kingdom Metazoa; phylum Chordata; class Mammalia; order Rodentia; family Myocastoridae; genus Myocastor; species Myocastor coypus. The sequence goes on from PVJA010010676.1 coordinate 27,557, forward strand.
CGTCCATCAGGTGGCGCACCTGTGCCTTTATGCTCCCACTAACACCCAGGTCGCACAGATCCTACTCTCTTTCAGGGTTTATTTAGGTTATTGATTATTTTTTATTTTTTAATTCATTCTTTGTGTACCTGTGCCCATGCTCTGCCCTGACCCCAATGACTGAGGACCAATGACGTCATGTGGCTTTTGCAGTCCCCCACCCTGTAAAGTCCTTCACAGAGCCAACCCAATCCAAGGGTCCCCCTGTCCTCAGCCCTCAGCTGAAAGTTGGATGCCCCACCCATTCACCCACCCACCCAGCACTATGGAATGCAATTGTGAGACTCAAGATCCTGAGAAAAGAGAGAATTAGTGGATCCTCATAGATCCAGGGTAAAGCAGAGGGCAAATAAGCCTCAAAAAATGTCGCTAAACAATCAAACAGAAAGCAGGAAAAACAAATGGGAAATTAGGGGCCAAGGAAGAGACTGCACTCCCAGCCACAGGGGATTCTTAGGAATTTTTCTACATTCTGTATATTTCTTCTCAAACCTCCAAATGTCCTTAAATGTTTAATAAACACTGACCTTTCCAGAAGCAGCTGTCTCTCTCTTTCATTTCCTAGTTCTCAAACAGTCCCCAACCCTTCCCTTATCCTCGGCTTCCCAGACTGCCTCCTCAGCAACTGGTTTCTGCTGTTAAGTTTGGTCTACGGATATGAACTGATAGGAGTACAGAGAAATAACTGCAATAGCCCTACCAGATGCGTGCATGCATTCAGGAAATAGCCAGTGAGCTTGTGCTCTGTGCTAAACCATCAGGCTCTGTTTTCACTAGAGTGAAAACAGAAACATCTATCAAGGTCTGAATTCTAAAATACCCCAGGTGTTCACTAACTGCGTGACCCATGGTAGTAAAAGTTGGTAAGCTTTGTACATTTGTAAACAATGAGACCATGATACCTCCTCTATTTAATACCCAAAGTTTTTGTGATAATTAAATGAAATCTTGTGTGTGGAAGTCTTTGTAAAATATAAGTCAGTCACGCAACTAAGATATTACAGGTCAGTTCCTTGAAATGAACTCCCTACATTTTTTTAATGTATTTGTACGGGACCTCACTACATAGCTCCTTCTCATAGTGATCCTCCTGTTTTCAGACTCCTGTGCTAGGATTATAGGAGTACACTGCCTCATCCAGTCTCTATGGCGGCTCAGGTGCTTAGTCTGCTGAGCTATCTTGCTCACCCTGTAAATTTATTTTTATGAATGTATGTTTGTAATAGATGAAGATGTTTCTCACTCTTGCTTAAAGGAATTCACTTTAGGCCAGGCATGGTGCTGCATGCCTGTATTCTCTGTATTTGGAAGGCTGAGGTAGGAGGATTGCTTTGAGTTCAAGACCAGCCTGGGCTATAAAGTGAACTCAAGGCCACTCTGAATTGCATAGTGAGACCCTATCTCAAAAAGGTATTGTGCTTTATTAAAAATATACATATCATTATCTTATTCACCTCTCTACAAACACACAACTTTGATTTGTTGGCAAACTATTTATTTTAAAATTATTATTGTTACATTTTTTTTAAGACAAGGTCTTACTATGTAGCCTCAGTCTGTCCTCAAATTCATGGCAATCCTCCTGCATCATCTTCCCAAATGCTAGGAATATAGGTATGTATCACCATGGCTGGCTGTTGGTAAACCATTTTATTTTATTTTTTATTACTTTTAATAAGAGATAACAATATGAGAGTTTCAAAACATGTTAGTAGCACACTCGCAATAATTGACAAACTGCATATTGTTGTCTTCACAAAAGTTATACAGCGTACAGGGTACAGACGTGACAAATTTTCTAATTGATATTGGTTCAGAAAAAAAGAAAAAAGAAAAAGTTTTCTTCTCTTTGAACTAGGAGGAAGTAGTTGTATATATCATCCAATGTTTCATAATTGCAGTGGGTTACTGGTGAAACTGGCAATGTTGAAGGCTGTCGATTTAAGCCTCTTACAGCTCACCGTACTAATCTAGCTCTGTGTTTCATGCCTTGTAATTAAGCTTTTCTGCTGGGTGATCAAGGGCAAGTTAAAGCAAGACCTATCTAACAAAACTTTCATCATTTGTATTTTCCAAGGCCAAATCTCCTCAGGATTAACTTTGGAACCATATACAGTGCTTTGTAGAACTCTTGTCAGTGTCAGACCTCAGGACAAGCCACAGCCATTGCTTGACCACTTTGCTCTCTGTGAAAGCCTGACAGAATGTTTTCTCCCCATGTGACTCTCCCTAGGCACACTATACTTCATTTATCCCTTTCCTCTGGGTAAACCATTCTAGATACACTATTTTAGGTGGTACACTGGCTAATTATTTGGTATGTAATATACATATATCATTAGACCTTCCATTTATTTGGGGGTGTTGTTTAATTTTTTATCTTTTTTTTTTTTTTTTTCTTTTTGAGACAGGGTCTCGCTATGCAGTTGAGGCTGGCCTTGAGCTCACTTTTGTAGCCCAGGCTGGTCTCGAACTTGCACCAATCCTCCTGCCTCAGCCTCCCGAGTGCTGGGATTACAGGCGTGAGCCAACACGCCCGGCTTTTTTTATGTATTTATTACAGGGTCTACAGGATCTCACTACACAGATTAGACTCATAGTGATCCTCCTGCTTTCATCCTCCCAAGCTCTGGGATTACAGACACACAACACTGTGCCTAGTCTCCATGGCCATCTCAGGGCACCCTAGGGGCATGGCCAGCATGGCACATAGGGGATTGAACCCCAGTTCCTGCATCTGCCTAAGCAGGTGCTTTAATCCACTGAGCTATCTGGCTGGCCCTCCCTTGCTTCTTTTAAAAGAAAAAAAATTGATGAGAATTAATTTTACTAGAAAGACAAGTAGTTGCTAGAGAACTTTTTGATGAGTAAGATAGGAACCCAAGGCACAACTCAATAAAGTTGGCCCTTGCTGAGTGAAAGATTTTGTATTGGTTAAGGTACTAACCTGCCAATTAGTTAGGAGATAACTGCACCTGGGCAGCTGGGTACCTTGATTAAATCTTTTGGCTTTTTATCAGAATCACATGAGGGGCCAGTGAGATAGCTCAGCAGTCTAAGGCACCTGTTTAGGCAGGTATGGGGATCGCTGTTTGATCCCCTGTGCCACATACTGCACCAGTCGCACTCTCAGGGTGGGCTGAGCAAGCCAGAAAAAAAAAAAAAGAATCAAATGAGACATGTTACTTTAGGGATATGTCAAATCTCAAGTTGTCTCATTTAGTTGTACTTTTATTTAAAAAAAAAAAAAAAAAAGATCAGCATGGCTTCTATCTACTTCTATTTAGCCAGCTGATTGAATACTGTGTCTACAATTCCACCAAGGTTGATAGTTCCCTGGAACAGCATTTTGCAACCATTTGGTGGGGAATCGTGGTTATTTTACAATTGCTTCTCTGAATACACATTGCAGCTGAATGATTTCCTCTGTGCCAGTATAGTATTAAAAGTCCAAAATTAAAGGCAGACAGATTTATTTGGCTCATGGTTTATAGAAGTTTCATTCCACAGCTGTGTCCTCCAGGGTGCACCTTTGTCTTTGTTTTTCTCTTTTCCTCAGCCCATGCTACAGAGCCAATTTCTCCTTTACACCTCACTTATGCTTTTTTTTTTTTGTGATACAGGGGATTGAACTCAGGACCCTATGCTTGGCAGGTGGGTGCTTATTCTACTGAGCTGTCTCCTCAGTCCACATTTATACTTTTTTAACTAAACCTTCTTACTGTGAAAGAAAGAAAGATTTAAAAAATAAAAGGAGTTAGGGATGTAGCTCAGAACAAAGGCCCTGAATTAGATCCCCAGTACTACAAAAAGAAACAAAACAAATAAACCAAAAGTGTAGGAGAGCTAGGGCATATCTGAGCCAGTGGGTAGAGCACTTGTCTAGCCTCACAAGGACTTGGGCTAGATCCCAAGCACTAAAAGGGGAGGTAAGCCTTGAAATGTAGGTATTATCATTAAAATAGAAACTGTGACAGGTATGTTCATTAACATCAATAATTGTTTTCAAAGAATTTGGCTTCTATAATAAACCAAGAACAAAATCCAACTTCTATGTATCTTAGAAGAGAAAATTATTTTTATTTTCAGATAATGTAATGCGTCCTTAGAAAAACCATAGCCTCAACTAGAAGATCATTGATTGTGATTATAAGATAAATGTATTGGGCCCGGAGGGATGGCTCAGTGGTCTAAAGCCCTGCTTGGAAAAGCTTGGGCGGCTTCGGGGACAATCCCTGGCTCCACATGCTGTTCCGGCCCTGCCTTCCGGGGGGGCTGAGCCAGCCATAAAAATGAGTGAATAAACAAACAAAGGTTGTGAAACAAGCAGAAAAAAAGAAAAGATAAATGTATTGTCATCCATAACAATAGACCTATATATAACTAGGAATGAAGGGAGAGCCCACTGTAGACAAGAAAAACAACCTACGCAAAAATTAATGAAAAGAAGAGCTGGCCAGATATCTCAGCAGATTAAAGTGCCTGCTTAGTCACACGCAGGGACTTGTATTCAATCCCTGGCTCCACATACCATGCTGGTCCTTCCCCTGGGGCATGCTGAGTTGGCAATTGAAGCTAGGCATGGTGGCACATGCCTGTAATCCCAGTATTTGGGAGGCTGGAAACAGGAGAATCACTCAGAGTCTGATCTGTGTAGTGAGACCCTGTAGGCCCTGTACTAAAAAATTAATTAATGAATGAATGAAAAGTACATAATATATAGGAAGAAAATTATAACATGTACCAAAACAGTGATGATCTGAGTGAATTAAATATATTTTATTCCATAAAGGCAATCTTAATAAAATAAAACTGTCCTCTACCAATAATAAGTATATTTAAAACATTCCACTGGGAATGCCAAGGGCTACTTTTAGAATAGGGCCTATTTTAAAGTCTGTATGGATAAATAAATACACAAGAACTTCTGGGAACATTCTGAATAAAATAAATTAAGATTGCCTTGCCACACATTAAAACTTACTGCATAACTATTGTAATGTGTTTAATGCAAACATATTTAGGTATTTGTCCAAGCAAAACAACACAGGGGCTGGCTGGTGAAATCGTTCAGTGGACTAAGTTAAGCATTTGCTTAAGCAAGCACAGGGGCTGGAGTTCAATCCCTGGCTCCACATTACCTCTGCCCACTGGGGACGTGCTGAGCTGGTGATGGAGTCTGGGCATGATAATCCCAGCACTAGGGAGGCTGAAAACAGGAGGATCACTATGAGTCTGAGCTGCACAGTGAGATTCTGCATGAAAAAATAATAAAACAACACAGTGCAGAGACATGCCAATGAATGTGGAACACGTTGTATTGTTAAAGTAGCATTTTGACCAAGCATGGTAGTACACACTTGTAATCATAGCACTCAGGAAGCTGGGCCAGAGGATCACCATGAGTTTGAGGTCAGCCTAGACTACATAGTAAATTCAAGGCCAGCTGGGACTACAGAGCAAGACCCTGTCTCAAAAATAAAATGAATAAATACATAAGCATTTTACTTTTAAAATTTATTTTATTTTACGTGTGTGTGTGTGTGTGTGTGTGTGTGTGTGTGTGTGTGGCCAGCTCAGCTCAGGGCTAGTATGGCTTATTGAGCCCAGGATCCAAACGCAGTCCTTGTGTGCTTGCCTAAGCAGGTGCTTTAGACAGCTGAACTATCTTGCCTGCCCCAATAAGCATTTTAATTCAGTGGTAAACAAATTAATTATTCTCCAATTCTTGGACTTACGCTATCTTCTTTTCTCAGTCTCCCAAGAAACTGGGACTGTAGGCACACACCATCACACTTGACTCAAATGGATTAGTTAGTAAAAGTTATTAACGCAGTTGACTTATATATATGGAGGAAAACAAGATTTTTGTGTTCTCTTTGACAGCACATATACCAAAATTAGAACCAAATATGTATATATAATCTACAAATATTGAAAAGAATTAAGAATATTTATGTAATCTTGAAATAGAAAAGGACTTTAAAAGCTGGGCATGGTAGTGCGCGCCTGTAATCCCAGCACTTGGAAGGCCGAGGTAGGAGTATCAGTGTGAGTTCCAGACCAGCCTGGGCTAGAAAAGTGAGTTCAAGGCCAGCCTGAACTGCACAGTGAGACCCTGTCTCAAAAAGATGAAGGAAAAAAAAAAAAAAAAGAAAAGAAAAGTTCTTTAAGCAAGACAGGAAATCTAGAAATCACACACACACACTATAGTTGATAATGATGGAAAAAAACAATACATATGAAATATCTCTTACACATACTATATGATCTAGTATCTTCTGCATTTCTACCTCCAGCTACTGCTGCCTTTCTGCTTCCCTGTCCTTCACGATGCCTTAAAGATGGCAAGGTACCACCCTCATGCCTCCCCCTTCCTATCATGCCTCACTCCCCATCACTCCATAAAAACTGCTCCTGTCAAGGGCACCAGTGATGTCCTTTCTGCCTAATGCAGAGGTCACTTCTGAGTCTTTTGTCCTCTCTTAGTCATAGTCAATGTTATTTACCACCTCCTCTCTCTGAGGACAGTATTTCTGCTTCCTTAAAATACACCGTGACTATATGTTTTTTTCCCACCTACTTTAGAAAAGCATGAGTTAGCTTTAAGGTGGGGATTGCAACAACCTAGATGACACCTTTTGTCTTTGTGTTTCTTAATCCAAATTAGTGCCACAACTGTCCCTAGGTTACCACAACCTGGAGGCTAGGTGTGAAGGCACTTGTTATCACAGCATTTGGGAAGCTTAGGCAGGGTATCAGTGGAAGTTCAAAATAGCCTGGTGAGACTGGGAGTGGTGGCGTGAGCCTGTAATCCCAGCTGCTCATGGGAGGCTGTAAACAGGCAGATCACTATGAGTCCAATCTAGTAGTGAGAACCTGCACACCCTGTAAACCCTTCCCTAAAATACAAAAAAAAGAAAAGAAAAAGACCAACCTGGGTTACAAAGTGAGTTCAAGACCAGAATGAACTGTAGGGCAAGACCCTGTCTCAAAAAGACAAAAAATAAAATGAACCAGGGGCCAGTGAGATAGCTCAGCAGTCTAACGCACCTACTTTGGCAACTGCAGGGACTGTGGTTCAATCCTGGGCACCACATTCTCCACCAGCCCCACCCCCGGGGCAGGCTGAGCTGGCCATAGCTTAAATAAAAATATTTTTTCATACTGGGGATTGAACTCAGGACCCTGCACTCCTCAGGCAAGTGCTTACTCTACTGAGCTGTCTCCCCAGTCTCCACAGATAAAGAAATAAAGAAAGAAAGGAAGGAAGGAAGGAAGGAAGGAAGGAAGGAAGGAAGGAAGGAAGAAAAGAAAAGAAAAGAAAAAAAGAAAGAAAGAAAAATAAGTTTAAAAAAATAAAATGAACCAGCCAAGAATGGTGGCTCATTCCTCTAATCCCAGCAGTTTGGGAGGTTGAGGTTGAATGATTATAATTTTAAGCCCATCCCAGGCAATTAAGCAAGACCCTGTCTCAAAATAAAAAATAAAAAGGACTGTGATTTAGCTCAGTCTGAAGGCCCTGGACAGAATTTACATTAGTGCAACAAGAATAAGTCACAGTTGGCCTTCTACTGTGTTTTTCTTTTCTTGTTGATGCTGGGAACATGAGCCCTCATGTGTGTTAGGCACGGGCTTTATCACTGAGCTATATCTCAACTCTGACCCAGGTTCTTTACCTGTTGGAGTGTCTCAAACTTCATTTTGTGTGTGTGGACAATGTATGGATTGAACCTAAAGCCTATACACTAAGCTGCATTTCCAGCCCCCACCACTTTTTGAGACATAGTCTTGCCAAGTTGCTAAATTTCCCAGGTTGACCTTGAAATGTTAACCTTCCTACCTCAGCTTTGCACAGTGTTAGCATTGTGGGCATGTGCCACTGTGCTTGGCTCAAAAGTTTCATTTCTCTTGCTATGGTTTTTTTTTTTTTTGGTTTTTTTACATATCAAGGATTGAACTCAGGACCTTACACTTGCCAGGCAGGCACTAATGCTTCTGAGCTATATCCCCAGCTAAAGGTTCCATTTCTGACTAAAGGCCTGGTTTCTCAGTTGTCTTGACATATTTCAGTTACTGGTATACTAAGCAAACTCTCCAGAGCCTGATTTGGAACACTACACAGTGTATACATCTATCTAAATATCTCATAATAACTACTAAGTGTATATAATTTTTATGTCAATCAAAAGTCATAAGTAAATGAGAAAGGAAAAATACACCTTCCCTCAAAAAAAAAAAAAAAAAAAAAAAAAAAAAAAAAAAAAAAAAAAAAAAAAAAAAAAAAAAAAAAAGCAAAGCCAGAAGTTTGGGATAGAGATGTAGCTTAGTGGTAGAGCACTTGTCTCAAATGCCCAAGGGCCTAGGATTCAATCTACAGCACTGTCAAAAAACCAAAAGCAAAAAGCCTAAAGTTTGAAGGGAGTTATTTAATCTCTTTGAGTCCCTCCAAATCTATAAAACATGAATGCTAATATACATTTGTTAATGGTCATCTAAGAAAATACTGAATGTCAAATGATTAGATGGTTGTTAAAATAAGGAGTTATGCTCCTGAACAGGTCTGATTTAAAATAGGTTTTTACTGATACCTTCCTTTCTTTAAAAGTGCCTTGGAGCCGGGCGTGGTGGCTCACGCCTGTAATCCCAGCACTCGGGAGGCTGAGGCAGGAGGATCGGTGCGAGTTCGAGACCAGCCTGGGCTACAAAAGTGAGCTCAAGGCCAGCCTCAACTGCATAGCGAGACCCTGTCTCAAAAAGACAAAAAAAATAAATAAATAAAAGTGCCTTGGGATCATTGAGAATATTTTAAGTCAGGTTTGTCTTATAGATCTGAAGCCCTCCTGATAGTCACTATGTAGTTTAGTGGATTTTTCTCTTAGAAGGATAAAATTAACAATCATTACTATCTAAAAGAATATCAGGGGGCCAGAGAGATGGTTCAGCGGTCTAAAGTGCCTGCTTAGGAAAGCTTAGGCAATCACTGGGACCGTGGTTCAATCCCCAGCACTACATGCTGCACCAGCCCCACCCCCAGGGCAGGCTGAGCCGGTCATAAAAATAAATAAATAAACAAACAAAAGTTCTGAAACAAGAAAAAATAAAATAAAATAAAAAATTATTGGGGCCCGGTGGGATGGCTCAGTGGTCTAAAGCACCTGCTTGGGAAAGCTTGGGCGGCTTCAGGGACCGCGGTTCGATCCCCGGCACCACATGCTACGCCAGCCCTGCCCTTGGGGTGGGCTGAGCCGGCCATAAAAATGAGTGAATAAACAAACAAAGGTTCTGAAACAAGAAAAAAATAAATAAATAAAATTAAATAAAAGAAAAAAAAAAGAAAGTGTTTAAAAAAATTATTTAAAAAAGTAAAATAGGGACCTGGCAGGATGGCTCAGTGGTGTAAAGTAACTGCAGGTGGCTGCAGGGACCGCGGTTCGATCCCCGGCACCACATGCTTCGCCAGCCATGCCCTCGGGGTGGGCTAAGCCAGCCATAAAAATAAATAAATTAATTAATTAATTAATTAAAATTTTAAAAAAATAAAGTAATATCAAGGCTGAGTTCAATCCCTAGTACCACCAATACATACATACATACATACATACATATCAGGGGCCAGCCAAGTAGCTCTTGGGAGGCTGTAAACAGGCAGATCACTACAAGCCTGATCTAGTAGTGAGACCCTGAACACCCTGTAGACCCTTCCTAAATAAATAAGTAAAATATCAAAATCTACGTTACATTCTCCTTTCCAAAACGTAAGTCTCACTAAATTGCTAAATTGCATAGGCTGGGCTCCAGCTTGGATCCCCTGACCTCAGAGACTATGATTACAAGCATGCCCTAGGGCATTCGCACTAAGCCACATTCCCAGCATTTTTTTTTTTTTTTTTTTTTTTGGTCTTTTTGAGACAAGGTCTTGCTATGCAGTTCAGGCTGGCGTTGAGCTCACTTCTGCAGCCCAGGCTGGTCTTGAACTCGCACCAATCCTCCTGCCTCAGCCTCCCAAGTGCTGGGATTATAGGCATGCGCCACCACACCCAGCTCCCAGCCCATTTTGAATTTTTATTTTAATATTATTTTTTTATTTCAAGGAAAGATTTAGCTAAGTCACTAAGTTGCCTAAATTAGGCTTCAACTTGCAACCCTCTACTTCAGCATTTCAGAGAGCAGGAGTAAAGGATGTGGGCCATCATACCCAGCTCCTGCGCTTTTTGTTCTTGTTATTTTTGTTTGATTTTTGAGACAGGGTCTCATTATGTAGTCCAGACTGAATATTGTATAGCCTTCTGGCTCCTGGACACTGAATGCCAGGACTCTCCAACATCACTTCTTTGTGTCCCTGGCCCTAGACACACACACACACACACACACACACACACACACACACACACACACACACTTGCACCCTGTTCCTAGGCAGTACTGTCCTCCATGGAGAACTGACTGTAGGGAATAAATGACGAGGCCTGAGGTTCTACAAAGATTTAGAAAAGGCAGCTTTGCCTCAAAAGGACTATGCCCGTTCACAGTATCACCCGTCCATGCTTCTTCCTATCTCACCCTGCACACCATTACTACCTCCCAGATACAAGCCACTTTTCATTTCAGAGAGCCTGGACATTGGCTGCCTGGAGCAATAAGGAGCAGCTATAATATAGGGAAATGAAACACCCAACCTGAAAGATATGAGGGGCAAGTTCATGTTCTCTAAACATGAAGAATGAAGTTTAGGAACAATGGAGGTTAACAGCAGAATATGATTACTGGGGGAAAGAAAACTTCTGCCCGAGAGAGGGACAGAAGGGGACCCAAGTGGGTTGCCAAGGAACCTGTCTTTTCTAGAGATTTTTATAGAGCAAACCACGAGATGAGGCAGGTATAAGGTGGAAAACATGGGAATGTACTAGGTGGGCATGAGGTGAGACAAAACTATGATCAGCCATAAAGATTACAAGTACAATTGCTCAGGTAAAAGTGATTAAATTGCAACCAAATGGGGAAGTGAATCACATAGCAAGTAGACATGAATACAGAACAGGGTTTTTTCCTGGGGGGACAAGGGTTAGGTTAGGAATTCTTCCTGTCTTTCTCAAGGTAATAGAGACCTACCTGGAATACCAATCCCTGATATTTGTCTTTAGAGAGGTAGGCATTTGTTTGATCTTTTGTCTTGAGATCTGGCCCACAGTGGGGAATGTCTGTCTCTCCCACAGCTGAAAGGTCTTGTCTTCTAAACTGGCTCCTTTGGAGAGCCTAGCTTTGTCTGACCACCTAATAATATTTCTTTTTTTTTTTAATTTTTAAATTTTTTTTTTCTTGTTTCAGAACCTTTGTTTGTTTATTCACTCATTTTTATGGCCCACTCAGCCCACCCCGAGGGCAGGGCTGGCGCAGCATGTGGTGCCGGGGATTGAACCGTGGTGCCTGCAGCTGCCCAAGCTTTCCCAAGCAGGCACTTTAGACCACTGAGCCATCCTGCCAGGCCCAATAATATTTCCATCTAACTCAGCTGCCTACAATAGCTAGATAAAGAGATGAGAAGACACTGGCACAATTCTGAGAGGATTCTGGTAGAATAGGCAGCATCTGTGCCTCCCACAGAAGAACGAGAGAAGGTCCAAGGTTGAAGTGTCTGAGCTATGAGGGACCACATCGGGATGCCTGGACCCAGCTAAAGCATGCTGCTCTGTTCCCCTGCATTATCAGGAAGGCTGACAACATCCTTAACAAGCAGTCTGAGCCGGGCGTGGTGGCGCACGCCTGTAATCCCAGCACTTGGGAGGCTGAGGCAGGAGGATTGATGTGAGTTCGAGACCAGCCTGGGCTACAAAAGTGAGCTCAAGGCCAGCCTCAACTGCATAGCGAGACCCTGTCTCAAAAAGACAAAAAAAAAAAAAAAAAAAAAAAAAAAAAAAAAAAAAAAAAAAAAAAAAAAAAGCAGTCTGGATATACTTCAACTATCCTATCTCTTCTCAAAGAGTAGAAAAGGCTCAGATTATGGAGTCAGACCGCCTCAGTCCTGGTCTTGGTTTGGAAATGTTATTTAGTACCTCTGTGCCTTGGTTTCTTTGATTGTATAATGGGTATAATAATAGTGCCTAAATCATGAGTTGGTACAGGACAAAAGGCTTAGAACAGAATCCAGCACATAGTACATTACTATCCCTAGATATTACTGTCACTGCCTCTCATGTTTTATGGTCTTATAGGTAGCAGGAGGCTAGAGAATCACCCCAAGTTAAGGGATGAGCATCCCTGAGGACCTTAAGTACAAAGAAGATTAAGTCAATAGTTATACGCAGGTAAGGAAATTCTCAAGTTCCCCAAAAGGAGATGGGAACCTCAATTCACCCTGTGGGGTAGGTTCATTGACTCATGTTAGAGAAAAAGTTTCAACTTGGATGTGGTGGTTCATGCCTGTAATCCTAGCACTAAGGGGAGTCTAAGGCAGAGGGTTGCAAGTTCGAGCCTAACCTGGACAATTTAGTAACACCTCCCTCTCTCAGTCACTAAATGGTTTTATAAGAATAGGGGTGAGTGAGGGAGTGTGTAGCTCAGTGCAAAATCCCTGAATTCAATCTCTAGTAGTACTACAACAGAGAGAGAGAGAGAGAGAGAGAGAGAGAGAGAGAGAGAGAGAGAGAGAACTTCAGGCCATGTTACTGTGAGGCATAGGCAGACTACTTAGGTAGAATCAGAAAGTATGGGAGAACAGCCTGGCAGGATGGCTCAGTGGTCTAAAGCTGCCTGCAGGCAGCTGCAGGGACTGCAGTTCGATCCCTGGCATCACATGCTGCACCAGCCCTGAGGCTGAGCTGGCCATAAAAATAAATAAACAAACAAAAATTTCAGCTGGGCGTGGTGGCTCATGCCTGTAATCCCAGCACTTGGGAGCTGAGGCAGGAGGATTGGTGCAAGTTCAAGACCAGCCTGGGCTACAAAAGTAAGCTCAAGGTCAGACTCAACTGCATAGCAAGACCCTGTCTCAAAAAGACCAAAAAAAAAAAAAAAAAAAAAAAAGTATGGGAGAACAGGGAAAGGTCTCCACATGAAGAAACTCAGGCCACCCTCCTTATAGAAGACTGAGGCCAGCCTTTAAGAAGAGATTAGTTGAATTGGAAAAGGTTCCAGTGATCATCACCTCAGTTCTGGTATCCTGAGCTCTGGGAGGGGGAAGGGGGATCCTATGGTGTAATGGGTGCTTGCAGTCCCAGGAGCTGACTGTGTTTTCTGGGAGTGGGCAGCCTTGGTTCCTCCCATGGGGTAATTGCTCCCATTCAGGGGAGGTGCTCTTATCATGGGGTGCTCTATGCCCCTCTCCCTTTCCTGGAACCCAAGGTGATTATAAGTTTAAGACAATAGTTGGAGACTTCTAGGCATTGCTCAAGAGGAGGATGGAACTGGACCATAATAAAAAGCTGGCATTCGATGTCCCTGCAAATCCTGAAAATTACTTCAGTTATTCTTATCTTGGCACCTCGATCTTGAAGGGAGTGGAGAGGAACCAGGTAAACATAGGGCTCATAAACCTTGCACTGTGAACCCTGCTTAGGTGATTAGGGTGCTTGTATGCAGAGCTGAGCAGAAGTCTGCTTAAAACCAAAGTTTCAAGGAAATAAAAGAGACATAAAATGAGGACAGAGACACTAGCTTTGTTCTGCTACTAGTTACCTATTGGGCACCTGCAATCTCAAGCCTTAGGTCCTTATTGATAGGAGAGAATTCAAAGTTTCCCAGGCTTGGTTTCCCAGGCACCCTGCTCCCAAGCTCTCCCCCTTGGCCCCACGCAGAGCCAAACCCAAAACCATAGAACAGGTCCACCTGACTTTGACCTGGGCAGGCAACCATGGAAACTCTCCTTTGTTAACATCAAAGGTCCCCCACAGGCCAGGTAGCCCTGCCAAGATTAGCTCTTCCTCAGCTGTTCCAGCCTGCCATTATCCTTCCTGAAAGATCCTGTAAAGTCTCCTGCCCCCTCCCTTTGTTTGCTGCTGTCTTGGTTGGCTAGACAGCCAGCCTGCTTGATGTCCCCAATCAATCTTCTACTCACGTCAGAATGCCTGGTCTGGTCGATTACTTAGATTTGTACCTAACACTTGTCTCCATCCATTTTTCAGTCTTTCAGAAATTACAGTTGGCCAATTTGGCTTTACAAGTGTCCTACACAGCCAGCAGCCTAGTATATGAGAAGAAGAAAAGTTGAGTCTCAAACTCCTGGGGTGCCTGATCACAACCCTAGGCCACAAGGGCATGGAGTACAGATATGGATCACCTTGAGTGGCTGTGGTCATCTTTCAGACTGTGTGCCAGAGAGGTGAGTCTTGCCAGATAGCAGACTGACTGCTGGAGAAACCGACTTCATAATGAGAGGATTGGAATGTTTAGTCTCATCTCTTGATATCCAGCAGAGGAGAACTAGAGACTGATTTAATCGCTAATGCCGAGCAACTGCATAAATCATACTTATGTAATGAAGTCTCCATAAAAACCCTAAACAGTGAAGTGCAGGGCTGAGGTAGCTTCCAGGTTGGTGAAGATGTCAAGGATCTGGGAGGTTGCCATGCCCTGAGGTGGCACGAAATCACCATACACCTGCCTCTGTGTGTATGGTGCTTCGGTTATTCCCTTTGGTTATTCCTGAGCAATTCCCTAATTCGCTGTAGTAATAAGCACAGCACTTTTCTGGGTTCTGCAAGCCTCAGGAAAATCACTACACAGGGCAGAGATCACACAGTGGGGTTCTGGATGTGTAGCCTGGCTGTGAAACCTCACCATGAAGCCCCAGTCGCAATGTGGGGACTTGCACCTGGCATCACATCCAAGCAGTTAGAGCCACATGTGAACAGGATGTACAGTTGGTGTCTGGAATTTTTTATTGTGAGGGGAAAACTTGGAGACATAGTGTCAGAATTGTTAAGTAGTATTTTTGTCTTTTGAGCTTTCTTCCGCTACTGTCTTTTCTGCTTATCTCGCCTGCTAAGTCATCTATCACAGTGTTCACCAATTCCCCCAAAGATTTGTAGCTTTTGTTCCACACAATAAAGCATGCAATAAACACTCCTCAGTGATTATTACTCAATCATTTCTGTACCAATAGAGAAAGGGACAGGAAAGAGAAGCAGGGTTCTGGAGCCCCAGGCAACAGACCCCAGCTGAAGTGCAGGGCCCCAAGAAGTCACAGGCAGGCCAGCAAGAAGAGGCCTTGTTTGAGTACTCATGATAGGATTAAGCCTGTGGGAGAAATCTGCTTTTAGAAACTTTGCTGAGAACCACCATTAATTCAATAAGAGATGCCTAAGTCTCCCTTTCTGAACAGACCATCTTCCTCAAAGCAATGAGTATACATTTGCTACTATGCTGTTTATTGAAAATATGTATGAGAATAAGTACTATAACCTGATTGGAGCAAGGGATAACGAAAGAAAGTCACTTTGGCACTGCATTCCAGATCGGTGTGGCACAGAACAAAAGGGCAATATCCTGCACTCATGAAAGTCTGGAGAAGAGGGGCTGGTGGCCAACAATGCCACCCCTGCCTTAGAACCTGGAAGCTCTCAAAAGCCTATATCAATAGCAAAAGGAAGCACCAATCAGTCCTCAGCTCATCCATGCAATAGAGAAGGAACAGGGAACCTCCTATTTCCACAGGACATGATGGACACATGCCAGGTGCAGCAATACTATAATTAGCCTTTCATTTGTCTCCAAGGGTGGGATATCATAATATCTCCTGTGCCCAAAGAGATTCCAAATGTTAAATAACACTTCCTTCTTTTCTCTGGTATCATGAGGAGGGACCTCCTTTTTTTCTAATGTCCCATAGTCGTAAGCTTGCAATGCATGGATAAACTTTGAGATGCAGGTTGCATTCCAGGGATGTTTTCTCTTGTTTCTCATTCATAGTTGTTATATAATTTTGACTTGTGCATTCTGGAATCAAGAAGGGAAAAGTAAATAGCAAGAAATAATAAGCCGAGACAGTGGAACAGTTCTTTCCTGAGGCTGGGAAGAGAGGTGATGTGGTGTTATTGTTTACATTTTTAGCTTTGTGATGCATGGCTGTAATCCCAGCATTCAGGAGTTTGAGACAGAAGGATTGCCACAAGTTCAAGGCCGGCCTGAGATACATAGCCAGACCCTGTCTCAAAGAAACCACTAACAAAAAAAAAAAAAAAAAAAAAAAAAAAAAAGTTCTGGTTTTATAGGATGAAAAACACTATAGAGATGGATAGTGATGATGGCAAACATTATAAATGAATGTAATACCACACTGTATGAAATTGGCTAAAGCCAGGTGTGGAGACTCACACCCATAATCCCAGCACTTGGGAGGCTGAAGCAGGATTAATACAAGTTTGAGGTCAATCTGGGAAACTTAGCAACTTCACAAGACCCCACTTCAAAAAAAAAAAAAAAAAAGTTATAGCTGGGCATGGTGGCATACACCTGTAGTCGCAGCACTTGGGAGGTTGAGGCAGGAAGATCACTACAATTCAAGACCAGCTGAAGTGTAGGGCCCAGCCTGGGCTACAAAAGTGAGCTCAAGGCCATTCTGAACTGCATAAGGAGACCCTGTCCCAAAAAGACAAAAAAAAAAAAAAAATCAGTGGGCTACGGATACAGATCAGATCAGGGTGAAGTCCCTTGGTTCAATTTCCAGTATAAAAGAGATAATTTCCCTACCGGTTTCAATGTAGAGTAATGTAAGTTTCTTTTTTTTTTTTTTGTCTTGTCTTTTTGAGACAGGGTCTTGCTGTGCAGTTGAGGCTGGCCTTGAGCTCACTTTTGTAGCCCAGGCTGGTCTCGAACTCGCACCAATCCTCCTGCCTCAGCCTCCCGAGTGCTGGGATTACAGGCGTGAGCCACCACGCCCAGCATAGTAACGTAAGTCTCTTTACAGGCCATCATTTTATTTCACTTGAGGCTCAAAATCTTCAGGATAACAGCAGTGATCCCTAGGGACTTGAATGGTCATCTCCTTCCTTCCTTCTTTCCTTCCTTCCTTCCTTCCTTCCTTCAGGGTGGGGTAGAGAATGGAGGAGGACGAGCCACAGGGGAAGAGGGGTGGGATCCAGAAGGCCCGGCTTATTTTCAGAAGGCCATGTAACCAGTGTGCTGTCAGCTGCAGGAGAACGGGAGAGGAGCTCAGCTGCAGGTGTGGTCCGGGGGTGGTGGTGGTAGCAGCAGCAGAGACACAGTGTGGGTGGCGCGTCAAGGTGAGGGCAAGGTTGGGAGAAGGCAGGCAGAACTAGTGTTAGCCTGAGACTTGTTCCTGCAGAACTAGCTTCCTCTGCCACCATGTAATCCAAGCAGTTGTTCTGATCATCCAAAAAAACACAGAGTTTCAATCGTCCCCTTAGAGGGGTTTTTATTGTTACAATTATTAAACATGCTAAAATCACAGAGTAGCTATTCCATTTCTGCCCCAACTCCATAGTGGGGCAGGAGGGAACTACTGGGTTCACTTGGCTCGTGCAGCCTTGGTGGGGAGGGCTACGGTTAGGGTCAGAGGTAGGCAGGTTAGCAAAGCCCAAGGATGCTTCGTGTATCATGCTTTCACTGGCCATCACCCATAGCTTCTTGACTTTTCTTTCTTCCCTAAATCCCCCCCATACCTCATTTCCCTGCCTATGGCCCTTGGAGCCTGTCCTGCCTTTGTGCTACGGTCGGTCGTAGACTGAATGATGAAGGAAAGATTCCTCTCCTCCCTAGGTGGGAAGTAAGCTGCTCAGCATGCACTAACGTAGTAAGCTGCTTGGTTTAGGTCTGTCTGGGGCAAAGGAGGCTCCAGTCCCCACTGCAACTTTGATCCTAAGAAATTGGAGGTGGTGGTGCAGAAGGATCTGAAAGGGAAAGAAGGTCACATGAAGCGTGAATGTTGAAACTGGCAGGCAGTGCCTCTGCCCCTCTCTCAGGCACCCTATTCCGAAGGTTTTCCCACTTTCCCACACTGTCATTGGTGATGGTCGGGACCTGTCAACCTCAAAGTCTCTTGTGCTCCAACCCCACTGGGCAGGCCTAGGTACTTAGCCTGAGGAGACACTGGTTCACCCTTAGGGAAACAGCTTCTACCTGAAGACTTCGTCTTCTCCATGCTCCTTGTGCCTCTACTGCTGTGACGGCTTCAGAGTGCCAGAGAAAAGAATATAGAAAGGCTGACTGTGCCTCCGTGAGAGGCTAGAGGAACAAAGGGCCAAGACACACAGGAGTCGGGGCTGTGGAGAAGGGGAGAGAAGGTAGCAGTGTGAGGGACAAGCCTGGCCATTCAGGAGCTGGGGTCCTTTTTCCTTTTCTGGAATCGCCGGAACTTGCCCTGAATGGCAAGTGCAGCCTTCTCTGTCTCTGGTGCCGTCAGATCGATGTCAATCTCCTCCTCCTCCTCAGCCTTCTTGGTATTGCCAGCCTTCCCTGTAGACAGTTGGATATAATGGATAAGTCAACCTGCCCCCTCAACCCCTGTTTCTCCGGCCCCAAATACAATGGTTAAGGTCCATTTTGTACTGGATTCTTGAAGGGGGCTCTTTGCCAAGACTATGAGTGCCTGATAATTCTTCTAGAACTCTGAATCACAGTTAGGCTGGGAACTAGCTAGCTACAGTTGCATCAGGAGGTTTTGCTATTTTGACTAATGTCTTCTATTATCATTTATTCTTAAATCCTATAGTACAATTCAAATCCCAAAACATACTCACCTTTCCCAGCTTTCCCCTAATTTCTTTTTTTTAGTGTTTTTACAGAAGTTTTTTTTTTTTTTTTTTTTTTTTTTTTTTTTTTTTTTTTTTTTTTTTTTTTTTTTTTTTTTTTTTTTTTTTTTTTTTTTTTTTTTTTTTTTTTTTTTTTTTGTGGGACCAGGGTTTTGAACTCACGACCTTGCACTTGCCCAGCAGGCACTTGTGCCTCGGAGCTATCTCCCCAGCCCCCTACACTTTCAAAAATAGGAAAATTTAAAACATCAGTCATAATGATTTTTGGTTTATGTTCCCCTTATTTATTTATATTTTAGGGAAGGGTCTACAACGTGTTCAGGGTTTCACTACTAGATTGTATTCTTAGTGATCTGCTTGTTTATAGCCTCCTGAGAGCTGAGATTAAAGGGGCACCACCACTCCCAGTCTCCATTGTCATCTCGGTGCACCGCAGGGCAGGGCAGGGCCAGCCTGGCAGGCCCAGGATTGAACCCCTGGCCCTTGCACCTACTTGTAATCCACTCAGCTATTTGGCCAGCCCATGTGTTCCCCCAATTTTTGATGGAGACAATAACTGGGATTTTCTAATGAGTTTCTTTTTATCATTGTACTGGCCTTCCTCAACCACTCTAGACCTACTAGCTTCTAAAATAAGAGAGGAGCTTTTTCTGCCACCTTGGAGTCTGGGGAGGCATGCTGGGAACAAGACTTCTAAAAGGCAAATAAGTCTGGAAGACTATGGTGCAAAGCCACTTTTGCTGGCTATAAGCGGGGTCTCCGGAATCAGAGGGAACATACAGTTCTTCTTAAAATTGAAGATGTTTATGCCTGGGATGAAACTGAATTCTACCTGGGCAAGAGATGCGCTTATGTATACAAAGCAAAAAACAACACAGTGACTCCAGATGGTAAACCAAACAAAACCAGAGTGATCTGGGGAAAAGTAACTTGGACCCATGGAAACAGCGGCATGGTTCATGCCAAGTTTCAAAGCAACCTTCCTGCTAAGGCCATCGGACACCGAATCCGTGTGATGCTGTACCCCTCAAGAATTTAAACTAATGGATGGGGCCCGGAAGGATGGCTCAGTGGTCTAAAGTGCCTGCTTAGGAAAGCTTAGATGGCTGCAGGGACAGCAGTTCGATCCCCGGCACCACATGCTGCACCAGCTGTGCCCTCAGGGCAGGCTGAGCCGGCCATAAAAATAAATAAATAAATAAATAAACAAACAAACAAACAAAAGTTCTGAAACAAGAAATAACATAAAATAAAAATTCTTTTTAAAAAAAATTTAAACTAATGGAAAATAAAAGTGCATTTGTGCTCTTATATTTAAAAAATAAATAAAATAAAATAAAATAAGAGAGGAAACACTGAAAAGTTTACATCTTAAGAAATAGTGGAGGGACCAAAATAAAATAAAATAAGAGAAGAAACACTGAAAAGTTTACGTCTTAAGAAATGGTGGAGGGACCGGGGAGGTAGCTCAGTAGAGTAAGTGCTTGCCTGGCAAATGCAAGGACTTGAGTTCAATCCCTGGTCACCCCAAAAAAGAAAAAAAGAAAAGAAAAGGAAATAAAAGAAGAGGTAGAAAGAAGCTTATGGTAGTCTTTTTCTCTGATGTCTGACGTATGGTGATTACAGACTGACATCCATGTCCATCTTCACGCCCCTAACTTCCTAGGCTCCACAAACTGCCTCCCCCAATTCTATTCACCTTTTTCACGCCCCTAACTTCACGCCCCTAACTTCCTAGGCTCCACAAACTGCCTCCCCCAATTCTACTCACCTTTTTCCTCTGGGCCAGAAGCCTGGTTGGTTGCTGGGGATGTTTTTGTGTTAAGCTGGGAGGAAAAAATGAGAATATTAGATATTCGCGGATATATCAAGGGGCCATCCCCTTGGGTGCTCATGCTGTGTATGATCAGGTACATTCTCTCAGTCTTTTGAGGAAGTGAGTCTGAGAAGTCATTAAAACTCATTCAACCAATTTTTATTTATTTATTTATTTATTTTCTTGTTTCAGAACCTTTATTTGTTTGTTCACTCATTTTTATGGCCAGCTCAGCCCGCCCCGAGGGCAGGGCTGGCGCAGCATGTGGTGCCCGGGATCAAACTGCAGTCCCTGAAGCCGCCCAAGCTTTCCCAAGTAGGCGCTTTAGACCACTGAGCCATCCCGCCGGGTTCAACCAATTTTTTAAAGTGCATTTGGTACAAGATCTCACTATGCAGCTTGGGCTCATAGTGATCCTCCTGTCTTCAACTTCCCCAGTGCTGGGATTACAGGCATGCACCACCACGCCTGGACTTGGTCACTGGCTCAGCATGCCTGGGGGTGGGGTTGGCACAGTATGTAGTGCAGGGGATAAACCCCAGTCCCTGCACTTGCCTAGGCAGGTGCTTAATCTGCTGAGCCATCTCACCAGCCCTCATTCAACAAATATTTATTGAAAATGAAAAAGAAAATCAGAAAGGACAAAACAAATAAACCTGGTCTTTATGGAACTTATTCTAGTGTATTCTCAGACAAACAAGTAAATACCACAAGTTTAATGTTAGGTGGTGATGCTTGCTGTGCAGAAAAGACAGAGAAAGGAGGTAGTACGTGTAGGGGTGAAAATGGAGGAATCGAGCTTTCCACAGAGCTGTCAGAAAAAGCCTGCCAGAAAGGTGGTGTTTGAGTAAAGGACTGAAGGAGATGAAGAAGTAAAGCTGTGACAAGCACTTCTAAGGGTCATGAGTGAATATATGATGAGCTTGTTTGAGGAACAAGAAGCAACTAACATAGCTGGAGGAGAGGAAGGAGGGAAGGATGGATGGATGAACAGAAGGAAGAGCAGGAAGGAAAATAGATGCATGCAGGGGAAATCAGAGCTAATGAGTGGTAGGGCAGATTTTCTATGCACTACAAGGGTGCGTAGAAGAAGCAAAAGATTCATTCAACAAGTATATCAGGGCCTAATATATTCCATTCTAAGCACTAAGCATACAACCAAAAGAAAAAAAAGTATTTGTACTCATTAAGCCAACATGCAAATTAATCACAAGCTATGAAAGAAAACCAAGCAGCCTTGGAAAGTATCTCTGAAGATGGATGTCTGAGTAGAGGCTTTAATCACCTATCAGAGTGAGTCACATAAATGTCTCTGTGAAGAAACTCATAGACTGATGAGACAGTAGGAAGGAGAAGGTCCCTGAGGCAGGGTTGTGCCTAGTATGTTTATGGAACAGAAAGAAACCATGGTGGCTAGAGCTAAGCAAGAGAGAGATAAACAATGACATGTGGAGGGTAGCCAGAATATATCCTTGATCCTGGGTAAAGAGTGCATTTTTGTCAACTTGACAGAAAGTCATTAGCAGTGTGATGGCAGCCAAAGACAAGCTTTGACATGTTTTTCAAGGATTTCTGTGATTGGTGAATGGAGAATGGACTATAGAGGGACAAGAAACAAAGCAGGGGAAACAATTAGGAGTATCCTGTGTGATATCAACTAGAATAGCAAGGATCGGAAGTACTTAGACTTCAAAAGTTTCACGGTAAAATAATGGCACATTTTTTGTTACAGAAAGCCATAGGAAAGGATAGAGAGGAACTAGATCATAGCTGGGAGTGAATGTGGACACATGGGAGGGTGTCCGCTAAGAAAGAAGACTTAGAGACGGAGCGTGGTGGTGCACTCCTGTAATCC
>PVJA010010677.1:0-56811 GCA_004027025.1 Myocastor coypus
TCTTCTAGCCATCCTGTCTGGAGAAAATCAATCAGGGTTCCATGAGAATTACATCAGTCCCTTCTGAGGGTGACTTGCTCCCAGTGACCTAGTCACCTTCAAGCAGGTTTCTTGTCTTTAAAGTGTCATCATTTCCACACTGCTGCACTGAGGACCAAACTTCTAAATGGGAGACATACTTTAGGAGTACCGGAAAGTTCAGAGCTGAGGTAAGACCTGATGAGAGAGAGGAGGAAGATGGCTGCCCTGAAACACTGGGGGGAGATCTTTGCTTCCCAGCTTGCTGCTGTTCTGGGGTAGCAGCTAATTTTACTGCAGTTTCTCCCCTGTTCCAGTAGGGCCACAAGCCTGACCAATCATCAGGCTTCATCTTCCTGGCTGCAGTGATTGGGCCTCAGGAGGACACGTGACTCAAACAGGGCCAATCAGGATCCTTCTTCAAGTTTCTACAAATAAGACTCTGTCACTAGACTGGAAAAAGGAGCACTGTAGTCTTTGGTCCAAAGTTCTTTATTTCTACTCACTTTCCTGTGGTTTTCCCTGTATAGAAGAAATCTACATATCTGAGGAAAAATTGAGGGCGTGGGCAGAAAGTGAAGAGATGAGAGATGAGAAGGAGACAGAGAAAGATCTGGTTATGTAGTTGTCTGCAGCCTCGTGATGCTAGCTCCACCTTGAACTGCTGTTACGTGAATTTTGGAGTGAGTTTCTTTCTTTCTTCTTTTTTTTTTTGAGTGAGTTTCTAACACTTACAGCAAAGCCAGTTTTGGACGGCTTCCCTCTGGAATCTCACCCCACTTTGCTGCCCCAGGGAAGGCAGTGTGGCTAACTGGATATCTTAAGCTCCTTCTTGCCAAGTCATTTTTGCCTTTAGTTGCCTGATGTTGGTGCCCAATGGCCCCAGCTGCTTCTAGGGGCTAAGCCAGTGTAGCCTGAGTTCATCTGTTGACCTGCAAACATTCAAAGTTCGTCTGGTGACAGGAATGTCTATGGAAGGAAGTACAACCATTGCATAAAAAGATCAATGGGAAGTGAGCACTTCTCAGGCCACAAAGGTCTCTTCTAGAGATAAAGAGAACCACTGACTGGAGGGATTTGGCCCTGTGCACTGAGACAAATCTCCAGACATTTGTGTTTTCCATCTAATTACCTAGGTAAACATTTTTAGCAACTGGACAAGATTTATGCTTGAAGCTGACAGGTGAAACACATATGTATCACCTAACATCATGTTTTACTTGTTGGTAAAAGCACTTTAAAACTGACAAAAATCTCTTGCTGTTAGTGTAAGGCTCAGAAGTAAGTCATTCCTGATAGCCCCTGTAGAATGTAAACTCTTGCAGGCTGCCTCAGCCTAATTTCTGAAGCAGTGGCTCTGCTGAAAAACTTAGGGACAACAAGAGTACCGAGCATTTTTCAGTAAAGGTCTTAAAGTCCACAACTTAGCTGTGATGCATCTAAGTGACGACTAGACCTAGGAGAAAAGAAGGTCAAGGTCCTCCCTCACACTAAATGTGTTTTGGTCCCATAAGAGCGCTGCTTTCAGAAATAGCTCCTTTTGGTGTCACCTAGAAGTCAGTTCTCTGCACTGCAGTCTCAGGTTTAACCTCCCAAAAGAGAGCTGCCCAGAACACTGGGCAGGTCATGGCTTTTGTACGTGTCCTCCTACATGGGCGTAATTCCTCTTTGCCTCATCTGACCTGGAGACGGCGTATGTGTCCTTTCTCTAACACAACGTCCCTGTCTTTGGCATTAACAAATACTCATTTTCTAAAGGCTTCAGCTTGAAGAAACTAGAGCAGTCGTCGCCCACGGTTCCCTCACGGAAGTTTGGGTTACTTCTTTGGAGGGGGAAATGTGGTAGACAGCTGAATTAAACTGAAATATTATAGGCAATTAGACAGGGCCAGGCCCTCAGGAAAACAATATGGAAGATGAGGTGACTTTGCAACTTGGAAGAGACAGATGTACCCCCATACCTATGGGCCAAATCTCAAAAGAGGAAGCAAATATAGCTACACACTTCCGTAGGGGTGGACCTCAGGGATTGATATTCTAGGTAGGTATCAGTCACCTTGAAAGAGCCCAAATGAGTCACTAGTCCAACCCCCAACAAGAAGCGACCCTGTCCTGCATTTGTGCCCGTTTGCTTTGTGACTTGCTTCCTCATTTGCTACTGGATTTAGCCTATTTTACCTGAGCAATGGTGCCTGTAATCTCATTGGTGGATCATAGACTTGTCCCACCTCATACCCACCTAAGCGAGTTCCCATGCTCTCTATCACCTTGGATCCACCTCACCACATGGTTTTCCTTTATAAAAGTCCCTAGAAGGGACAGCTTCCTGGGGACAACTTATTCCGGCCCTTCTTCTTTCCCTCTCTCAGACGAAAGTTTTCTTTCCCCAAATAAATCTATTCTGCTCATAAAAAAGTGGGATTATTACAGACTCGGCAGAGGAGGGCTCAAGTGTCTGTGACCTCAGATCTCTCGCTGTGCCTCAGCTGGGCATGGCTGGACCTCAGGAAGAGGTCTGAGGCAGAGAATCCCAACTGTGCCACTCTAGGTGTGGACAGGGGTGGAAGGTGACGATCTGACACACTTCAGGGGGCACATAGAGCATGTGGCCCCTGTGCGCAGCAGCCGCTGTCAGTCTACATCTGGGGGCAGGACTCAGATCTACAGAGCCAGCTCCTTGATGAGCTCCTGAAAGAGGGAGTGTGTCAGCTGGGTGTCTCTCCTCCCTCTGCCTTCAAACTGACACCCATGCATTGTAAGCTGCGTGCCAATTTCAGAGAAGTTTATCTCTAAAACAACAAGAGCTTCGAAATTCACAATTTAGGAGGTCTGTTTCTAGGTCTGGGGAGAAGAGACTTTGAATTTGGAGAGCACTGCTGGCCCAGCGAGGTGCCTCATTGAGCCAGGCATCCAGTATGCTCATAGGTCCTAGAGGGCACCCGCTGGCCCTGCCGTGTCCTGCTCAATGGCCAAGCCGTACTGCTGCAACTGGTAGAGCAGTGCTGGGATACACCCCCGAGCCGGGCAAAGATGGATGGTAGCCCAGCGTGGATGGTGACCCTCCAGGCCCTACCACAGCGGCAGGGGAAGATGGAAGATGTGAGCCTCAGGGAAGGGTTGCAGGTTTGCTGTAAAGCGGACAGGAGCAGAGCTGGACAAAGACGAGAGGGGTTTGCTCAGCCCCCGTGACGGCAGGTGGGGTCGGCTGTCCACAGCCGGCTCTGAGAGCCTGGCAGACTCCAAAGACTTTTGCTTTTCCACCACAAAAGTGTCAAAATCTTGCTCTTGTTAATTCTGGAAACTTTAAAGATTTATAACCCCATGCTTGGTCTGGCTTAGCTCATTCCCATTGCAATCTGCCTGCTCGCGCCTCTGTCCCCCTTCACACCGTCGTCAGGAGAGCCCGAGTCAGCGCACAGTTAGAGACTGGATTGGGTCCCCTCGCCCAGCTGCCCTGCCACATTCTCAGAGAGACGGTGAAAGGAGGCTGTTGTGAAAGGCCCCCAAGACTCCATTTTCCTGCCTCTTATCAGTGTTCAGATGTGCAGGTTCTCTTGTCTCCAGCATAAGGTTCAGAACGAGGCCCACGTGGGAAGTGGAATAAACGAGGTAGCGCCATTCATAAGAGGCCTTTGCTCGGGGCTCGGCGTGTGCTAAGGCATGCAGGAGCTCGCTCTCAGGGTCAGGCCAGCTGCCTGCCGTGGGCACAGCATTTCCTGGGTGCCCAGTTACTCTGCGCCTTTCCTCCAGCCTCCCTGACCCTTGCCACACTGGCCTGGTTCCTATGTAGGACACGTCGGGCCAGCTCCTACCACAATGCAAAAACACCCTCATTTTCTGGGCCTGGCATATTCTTTTTCTTTTCCCCTCTGCCCATACAATTCAGGTTTGTTCCTTTCCTCTCAGGAGCCTTGCTAGACGAGGCAGACGCCTCCCGTGGGTTTGTCTGTCACATTCTTTTCCTACTGTGCTTTCCCGGTGAGATTTCACAGCTGAGTGGGCTGGACGCTGAACTCCTAGAGCCCACAACGGGGCTGGCTCTTGGCGAGCACTCAGATGTGTCTGTTATGTGGATGAAGGTTGAAACGCGTAAGAAGAGAGGGCTTCGGGGCAAGGCCACGCTGCTCTTCCTGCAGTCCTCTCATGCCACCTGGCTCCGACCAGAGGATCAGAGTCCTAGCTGTGTGCTGAAGATTTTTGGAGGACCAAGGGTGAGGTGGGCAAGAGACCAGGCGCTGTGCTGCATGCTGTCGCCTGCCCTCCTTAGGGTTTCCTGCTTTCAGCTGGGAGCCACACAGACAAGGGGAGCAATGCGCCCCCTAACTGGGTGCCCACAGATGTCATAACTGTTCCCCAGCTCTGCTGCACACAGAAAGGTAGAAGCATCAAGACCCAACTCTGAGTTCCTTGGCTCCTGTGGGCTTAAATCAAACTCTTCATGTTATTTCAAAGTAGTTTTCTCAGGGAGGGGATGAGCACATTTTACCCAGCGCATGTTTCAAATCAAAGACAAAGCACCCCCCACTTCTTCCCGTGAAAGGCAGGGGGTCTAAGACATCTTAATAGCTTTCATATTCCTTGCTCCAAATATATTATTTCAGCACAATAGTTTCTTTGCAGGAGAATTGCTTAAATGATTCAAAGTGGATTTAAAAATATATTTCAAGTTTTAATTTTATGCACAGAGCATTAATGAGCAGAGTGCCTTAGAGACTGCCTGTCACTTTAACGTATTCACAATATTCTCAGCACAGATGTTATCCCATCCAAATCCTTTTAGAGGGAAGAAACCAGTAATTTTGTCTTGGGTGATGTCAGAAAATATATTATTTGGAAATTATATTTTGATCCTAGAATCCCGCACAAAATATCACTGAGAGGGTTTGAGTTTGTTAGGTCTCTTGGACATCAGACTTTTTAAAAAAAAGTCAGAAGGAGAGAAGCAGCCTGGATCCTGCACTTGTGCCACACCTCTGTCTTCCTGGATGAGAACCTGGATGGCAGAAATGGGATGGGAGAAAACAAACACCTTCCTGAGCTGTGTGCATGAACCGCTTGACCCCTTTAAGCAAGGGGTTGGCTGTAAAGCATTGAGGAAGGGCAACACTGATTTGTGCACTGTGTTCTCCAGTTGTCTGCGTCAGTGCTGTGTTAGCCTCTTTGTTTTTCCAGTGAGGATTCAGGCTTAGTCCTGTGTGTGTGTGTGTGTGTGTGTGTGTGTGTGTGTGTGTGTGTGTGTGTCTGTGTTGAGTTCATGTGTACATAACTATATATCCTTAGTAGATGCAGGTGGTGCCGATGTCTGGGTTTGTTAGCCAACACATGAGCCCCAAGTCCCCTTAGCTGAAGCTTCCTTTCAATTCTCCATTCCCCACTCCCTAAAGTGGAGCTTCTGGGCAGCGCCGTGGATGCAGGCATGGAGCAGTGCACCAGCCTCCTCTCTGTGTGGCCCGATTTTCTCACTCTGTCCTGAGGAGGGCTGCCCTAGTCGGCAGCACCACGCCGTCAACTGTGTCTTCCCTTGTTCCTCTCCAAGCCAGAGCTGGTTCTGTGTTCACTGGCGCCGTTCCTGGAGTCCTGGGAGGCATGAAGGGCTCCCAGGGGCAGGGGCATGATTGAGAAGCCCCCAGCCCCCTGACCACCCACGTGTCAAGCTGAAGGGGCTTTTGCAGGTGGGGCTGGGGCGTAGAAGTTGGAGTCTCTATCTGCCTCACCTCCCAGCCACCAGGCTGTGAGCAGCATCAAGCAGGCAAGGGCCAACTGCTGGAAATAACCCTGGTCATTTCCTGTTTGGGATGTTGGGGTGTTTTGTTCCTGACAGAGTAAAGAAAGAGTTGTTAAAAGACCTTAATCTCTAAAAAGACTTGGTTGTTTGTGTTCATGGACTTTCAGGTTCACAGCAAAACCAAGCAGAAGGCACCAAGATTTCCCATGCACCCTGCTCCCACACAGACAGCCCCCTGACACCATCATGCCCTCTAGAAGGGACCCTTGTTGCGACCAATGGGCCTGCATAGACAGTCAGAGCCAGCTCCAGATGGCAGTGTGTGTGACACCCCCTCTTGCCGCCATGCATTCTTTGGGTTTGGACAACCGTCTGCCAGCAGCTGTTCACTGCTTCAGCATCACACAGCAAAGGTTCACGGTCCTGACCAATCCCTCTTCTTCCCTCCCACATCCCAGCTTCTGCGAACCACTGACTGTTTTATTGTCTCCACAGCTGGGCCTCCCTCAACCAACATGTTGGCGAGTGGGGGCCACTCTCTGTGCAGCCTTTGCAGATTGGCTCCTCCCGCTTGGTGGCACACACTCCGCTTTCTTCCATATCTTTCCTGGCTTGAGGGTTAGCACGGAGTAAGAGTGCATTGTCTGGGTACAACATTGTTAACCTATCTGCTCACCTTCCATGAAGGACGTCTTGGTGGCTTCTGAAGTCTGGCAACTAGGACTAAAACTGCTACAGACACCCATGGGCCTCCATGTGTGTTCATCAGCATCCATGCACAGGTGTTTGTGTGAGCCTTGCTCCCGGCTCCCTTGGCTAAGGACAGAGGAGGATGGTCCTGGGAATTGAACTCAAGACCTCATGCTTGCAAGGCAGGAGCTGTGCCCCTGAGCTATATGCCCTCCTGGACTTTTGTGTTGAGTTCTTTAGAAACTGCTGGGTGGTCTCACAACGTGGCTGGCATGCTTTGCCTTTCAGTTTGCAGCACATGACAGCATGTTGATAAGAAAATATTTAACTTTGAAAGTTATTCTTAAATAAAAATAAGAGCTTAGTATTCAGAAGGAAGAATACATGTCCCCCAGAGAGCTGAAGAGCAGAGGGCAGGATGCGAGTAGACGTCTCAGAGTCAGGCGCTGACACAGTGGCCCGGTCAGGTTGGGTGCAGAGGAGGAACGTTGCAGGAACTGTGAGGTGGCTGGCGACATGCAACTGCCGTGGTAACTCAGAAGTTCCATAGCGAGGGCTACGAAGGGGATGGACGAGCCCTCTGACAGACAGGACACGACACAAACAGAACCGATCATTGGCATGCAAAAATAAATTCTAGACAGGTTCAATACTCATAGGCAGTACCATAATAATGTCGCAAGATTTCCCGAGCGTGCCGTTCTGGTCCCACCCCCAGAGCGCGTTGAGACAGCGATTGAGACTGGGCGTGGTGGCGCATGCCTGCAACCCCAGCACTTGGGAGACTGTCAACATGCGGATCACTACCAGTCCAAGTTCCATCGAGTACTGAGACCCTGAACATCCTATAGACCCTTCCCTAAAAAAATACAGAAAAAAACAATAATGCAAGAAATTTATGCTACCACATGTACAATCTGGGAGCTGGTAAGAGCCCAGAGGATAAAAATAAGGACTGATTTTTTTCCCTAGACTTTGTGGAATGGAGTTTTGCACGCTGAAGATACCCCAATGTTAATAAACAAGTGTTCAACCTGGAGAAGAATATTTATATCCACGATGTCAGACAAACTTCTATAAATTTATATCGTCCAGATGTGTTTAAAGTAAAAAGTGTTTTTCAGTGTCCCCAAGTCCCTTCCCTGAGGGGAATTGCTTTTTATGGCTTAGCGAATTTCCTTCCGGAAATCTCCTCCATCCCACAGCAGGAAGAAGCCGTTTCAGCTGTCCTTTGAGCTGCAGCATGGGTGGGCAGGAGTTTGAGGCCGACCTTCTTTTCATTGACTGAACTGTTGCCCGGACCTGTCGTGTACACCCCATCTCCCGTGATCCTTTCTTTTAAATTTACATACTTTCAAAAGCTAGAATTATTTTAAGAAGAAACTTTATGGCTGTCTTGGTGGAGACCTAAGCGGTCTCCCAGAGTCTCCAGCGTGTGGAGGGCGAGTGGGTCTCGGGGTGCCGTGCCCCTCGGTGCTCTGATCTGCTGAGCGCTTCTGCAGCTGCCTGCTGCTGGGGCCTGGGCCTCGGCTGTGCCCTGCACGCTGCGTTCCTGTCTCCAGCTCCTCTGTGCTCTCTCTCTGCTTCCCGATAGGCTTTTCCCTCTCTTCTGCCAGGCTGCCCCTGCCTTGGAGCCTGTGACCTTGGGCTGTGCCTAAGAAAACCCTCTCCTCCTTGAAGCTGTGGGTGTCATGCAGTTTATGCCTGGGAAAGGAGTTGACAATGACTATGGATGGAGACCAGTGCTTCTTGGCATACACAGAAGGCAGTGGCTGTCAGAAGAGTGAGCTCAGATGTGACTGTCCAGGGCCCACTCTGCTATGATGTGGTACCTGTCACTCACTGTTAAAAGGACAGTGACAGCATTAGGGTTTTGAAGGGGCAAACCCAAAGGGGAATCATCTTTGCACGAATCAGGGTTAAAAAGGAATAGCTTTGCCAGAGTGTGTTTCCATGGTCCTGATGCCACACGTACCTCTCAAATCATCTTGTGACACTCACATGCAACCCCTCCAAGAGAACTCGGGTGTCAGGAATATAAAGTCCTCTCCTGGATGTCAGCACCACTTAGAAGTCAGCCTTCTGTCTCCCAAACACCACAGTTATTCTTTGCAAGTGAACATGACTTCAAAGGAGAACCCCAAGCCAAGAAAATGTGCATAATCCTTCAGCTAAATTTCTAGAAACATCCAGTGTGGTTTCTTAGGATTTGCCTTGGTCAATGTAGTGTTTTAAGAGACACTGAAATATTTAGAGAAATTTGGTTGTAGCCAATGACAACCAAGTACCTTTGCCCCTTTGAGTTAAATAATGGCATGAGGAGGATTTGGTGGAGCTTTCTGTGCTGAGAGGTCGCCAGTCACTACCGGGAAAGATATCATTCGTCTCCAGCTATTCGGAGAAGCAGAGCCGAGGATCTGATCTTCGGGTGTCTTTTACCCTTCGTTCTCATCTCGGTACTTTTCTTCCTGACATGGAAAGATCTATCTTCTTGACAAATTGCTGTGGGAGACAGCGCACCTGCGACCCAAAGAGAAAGTGGAAAATCTATCTAAATCAGAGTTCAGATGTGGGCGCATCGTCTGAACTGTCCAAATGATCTCACTGGGCATGGCGCGTCTTCTGAGTCATTCCTGTGATGGGCTCGGGTGTGGGTGTGAGGGAACCCAGGACGCAGGCTGTGGGCAAAAGAGTATCTGACCCCAATTATCAGTGAAGGCGGAGGGATTTGATTTCAAACAGAATGTTTCCAGAACATCACTTAGCTGCCATCTTTTTTTTTTTTTTTTGTACTGGGAATTAAATCCAGGCCCTGAATAAAATGACGTCTCTAGGTCTTTCAAATATTCGAGACAAGGTCCTGTTCAATCCCTAAGTAGCCCAGGCTGAGCTTAAGTTTGTGATGCTCTTTCCCCAGCCTTCCTGAGTGCTGGGACTATGCCGCCTGCCCGCGCCACTCTCTATCCCAGTATCCTGTGCGCCAGCGGGTGGACGCAGTGTTTTGTTGAAGTCCCGTTTCTCTGTGGCAGCCGTCTCCCTTTGCAGTTGCATGGTCCTTGCGTCCTCATTTGGGAATCTGCGTCCTCTGGGTGCTGTGCTTGTCCTCGAGGCTGAACTCACTGCCGGGCACGAACGACAGAATTAAGATGGAAACGATGATCTGCTCCCCGAGGTGTCGATGCATAAAACCAGTGAGGGCTCTGAGGGACCGGCTTAATAACTGCAGACAGAACGTCAGCCTTCTGCGGGCTCCAGAGGAAAGCCCCGCACCTACAACTCTCCCAGCGTTGTCAAAAGCAAGTGTCCTGATTAAGCTGATTCAACTAAGGCAAAGAAGACGGAGAAAGTTGGGGCGGCTTGTTGCAAAGGAGCTGGGGGGTTGACAATAAGAATTCACCAATGGAATGAAACTGCAAGCCTGCTGGACAGAGAGGCTTGCTCCCCTGAGAAGCCAAGCTCAAAGCCATCAGCAACACAGTCCCCAAGCATCCCCTGGACAGAAGAAGGTTGGGACAGGAGAGACAAAGGCAAGACGGCCAGGCAGCCTCAGTGTCCACCCAACCTACCCGCCCCCAAGAAGCCCAGAAGGGTTTGAGTTTCCAGTACAACACCGCAGGGGAAGCAAGTTTGAAAAGTATTGAAAAATGTTTAGAAATGTTCCTAAGCCGAAATTTTCAAAATTAATTATTTTTTAAATTATTGTATTGTATTTAATAGTTGTTTTGGGACATAACCAGAAGTTAAAAGAAAAGAAACCTAAGGATAACTGGGGTCACCAGGAGAAAGTGTCCTGCATGTACCGCTTTCTCCCTCAGGACCAGCTGCAGGGGACCCATGGGGGGCTGAGGTGGCAGCAGGGCCAGTGGGCGTTGTCCCACATCTGAGTTTCCTTTTGCCTATGACACAAAGCACAACAAACTTGCAGGTGGCTTCTGCCTCTTTCTGGCCCTTGTACTCTCCTGGGGGGTCTGGGGGTTGCCTGTCTTGGAGGTTTTTACCTGTTATGCAGTGGCCATGTGGGGGCTCCTGGGAGCCTGTCCCACAGCCCCCAGCATCTGTGTGCTCTGCTCTCACAGCCGAGGGCAGCTTGTTGATAAAGCCCTCACTCGGTCTGGAACAGGGGGCTCTGTAGCCATGATCGCAGACCCTGTCTCCTCGTAGAACTGACCTCTAGGAAAGAGGTGGCGGGCTGGGGAAATAGTTGGGTGACCTAAGCGCCTGCATGGCAAGTGCAGGGACCCGAATTCAATACCCAGTACCACAAGCTGTGTAGGCCACCGAAACCCAGCAATGGGGAGGCTGAGACAGGAGGATCGTTATGAGTCTGAACTGCATAGCAAGACCCTGTACCAAACAAACAAACAAACAAAGGATTAGAAAGGAGGTGATGGAGGGGTGAGGTGAGAGGAGAGACAACCGAAAGCACGAAGGTGCAGCACCCTTTGCTTTTCCTCTCTAGCTCACATTTAGAGTCTGCCTCAAGCTGCCCAGTCCGTCTCCTCATTGGTTCAGGTGTGGGCGTGTGCACCTGGGTGTGCCTGGGCACAAGTGCGTGTGCACGAGTGTGCCCACAATCACTACCATTGTGTCTGCTAGGACACATGAGGTCTCAGGCTTGAGAAGGTTTCTCCCTGCCTGATGTTCCACAGCCAGCCGGTGAAGGTGTCGCTTGGGTCTGTCTGTCCTGGCTCCTTCCTGTGTTCCCCCCGGGCCACCCACCCCAAGTGGTGCTGTTTACATTTTTGAAGATGGGAGCCCAAAGCAAGGTTTAGTTTGCTTTAAAGAAAATACAAAGAGAGGAATCTGCTAGTTTGGGGCACTGGAATTTGTGGCTTCAGATTTTTTTTTTTTTTTTTTTTTTAATGGTATTGGGTATTGAATCCAAGGCTCTTGCAATAAGCTACATCTCTAGCCGCTCTTTATAATTATTGTTATTATTTTGAGACAGGATTTGGCCGAGTTGTCCAGGCTGGGCTTAAACTTGTGAGCCTCCTGCTTCAGGGCACCCCCCACCACACACCTCCCCACAGTGCTGGGATTAGAGGCGTAGGCCGCCATGGCTGGCTGTGGCTCTAGATCTTCCCTAGCTGTAGGAACCTTACGGCTTATAGCTCCAAAGAGCATCGATAGACCCCTTCCAAAGTGATTATGCTTGGTGTGGTTACAGGAAGAGAGAGGTGTGACCCTGGGACAGTGGGAAAGCTGGGTGGGTTGGCGCACAGGGACAGGATTGGCCCACGAAACGAGGCCGCACAGTGAATGCTGGTGAGGACCGGAGGGCAGCTGAAATTCTCTCCCTTTCCCTCTTGGCTGTTAGCTGACGTTCTGTCCTGTGGGAGCAGAAAATTTCAGGAATCTGGTTCCATGGGGCCCGTAGCGATGGGTCCGTGGCCATAGGAAAGCATGCGGGCTCGTCATGGTGGCGAGTCAGTGTGGGTGGGGATCCAAGACAAGGAAGAGCCGCTCCTACGCTGACTTCCCTCCTCTCCTCTTTCTTCCGTCCAACTTCCGCTTTCATGTTGTGCATGTGTGCCAAACCTTCCCCAATCTGCATCTGTTAAGAGTTTTGCAGGTGCTTCTAGAACTTCACAGAAGGTGCTTGGCTAGGGACACCTTGGGCCCTCTTGTCGCTTCTCTGGTCCCCTGCCCCCACCTGTCTCACCTCTATGGCCATGGTTTCTTCCCAACGCTTAGGTTTCCAAATTCTTTTTATTTCTTAATTTGTGTATATATATATGTGTGTGTGTGTGTGGTATTAGGAATGAAATCCAGGACCTTGTGCGCCTAGGGAAGTGAGGTCCCACTGAGCTATATTCCCCACGCTCCAAAGTCTTTTTGAAGAATGATGATGCTTATTTGATTTCATTCCCGATGAAGTAGCTCTGGAACCTTCCCATAAACCCAAGCACTTAGAAGCATGGAAGTATTAACTCATTTTTTTCTGTTAAATTCCAGAGATTAGCTTTCTAATTAACAGAAACAATGGGTATAACTGGGTGTTCACACTGGTTGGCTTTTTAACAGAATCAAGGGACCTAAGTCTTTTTTTTTTAAATTAATTTTAATGAGAAAGAAATAGCAATGAGACAATTTCACAACAGGTTAGTAGGACAGTTATAATAATACATTGCATATTGTTGTCTTCATAGTAGTTGTTCAGAGTGTAAGATGCAGACATGATATCATGTGTAAACACTATAAGTACAAATCTTTCTTGGCACCTAACTCTTCAGGCTACAGAGAAGTTAGGGAATTGGTACAAAGTGATGCGCATTTCTTCCAGTGCCTCTCAGGAGACCCGTGAGTGCTCCACGGTTGTAACTTGGTTGCTGAGGTCCAGTGGCTTCCCTGGTCACCCGGGAGCTCGTGGGCAGCACTGTGCTGTGGTATGTAAAGTCTAGAAAAGACATTCTGGGAATTCAGATGGGGGGAAAGTACAGGAATAGGCTGACAGGAATCCTCAGACTAAAGGGTTACAGTTTTTGTATTCATGGCTAGTCTGGGTTTTGCAGTGTCTTAAAATTATCCTCACCCATGGCTGTCTACAGCGTTGAGGGTTTAAGCACTTTGATAATAGCAAGTGCCTTTATGGAGATGGTTCCTTTCAACAGTGAACATGACATCTCTCAGTTTTGTCCCTGGGCCTATTTCATAATCATTGTTCCCCCTCCCCTTGTACTAAGTCAATCCGCAGGGTCCACTTTACGTGCCTCTGTAGCTGTTGCAATATCTGTCAAAGGATAGCTAATCAGACCTTTGATCAATAAGTGGAACTACAGCTTATGATCCATAACGTTTTTATCCAAAAGTTTCTATTTTAATAACAAAACAGCTTTGTTCTATCTTTTCTGCTTTTTTTTTATTTTTAAAGAGGACACAGTACCGCCATGCAAGCTCTACCCCTGCCTGAGCCCCATTGAGTCTTTGTCTCCCTGCCTCCTCCCCAAGGGTCCCCACACTCTCTTCAGTAGCCAAGCAATAAAGGTTTTCCTTACTTCTTTTCTGCTTCTCTTTTGAGCCAGAGGAAGGCACCTCACACTTGGCACAGCTCCACAAGGCAACGCCAGAGTTTCCAGAGGGGTTGAGGGGAAGCGTTGCATTGGTACTCATTTGCCTGCGGCCCATTCTCCAGCAACTTAAAGGGTGCGGGTGATGGCGGCCATGCTGACTGATGCTACGAGAGGAAAGACCTGTGTTTGTGAGCCGAACACTGCAACAGGGAGACCAGGGCTCCGGACAAACAGCCGGGGGATGGGATACCTTTTCCTTCTGACCTGTCCTAGTTATGTTTCTCTTGATTGTTGAGGCAAAATACCAACACCTGAAATTAAGGAAAGAAAGGTTTGTTTCGTTCACCTCCTGTGGAGGTTTCAGCTAGCTGGCTCCAAGCAGGGTGGCATGGCACAGGGTCAACAATTCAAGGTGACAGAAGACAGCCAATGCAACAAGAGCAAAAATGGGGGGGAGACAAACAAGCCTCTCTCCCTCCCTTACCGTCTATGCTGGCTACACACCCACAGCACCTCCTTCCCTTCTCTTTCACAAGCCCAGGATGTTCACAAAGTAAGGATCTTGGCTCCTTGCTTAAATTTCCTTCTCAAATTGGCAGAAGGTATCTACCATTATGACTTTGAGCCTGCTTACTTAGTGGGCTACAAATATTCTAAGCAGTTCCAATCCTCAGGTGAATGTGCCTACTCTGGAAACAGCTGTGGGCAGCACTTAGCACTGAGCCATGCTGCTAAGCCATGAGGGGGTATCATGCACCTGTCCTGGCATTCCTGTGCCTGCAGTTGAGACTGAATGTCATGGTGATGGGTCCAGTCTGGCCTTGATAGAGGTTTCTGGGACCTTTCTAGGGCTGTAAGGGGGTGGATCTGTAGGTAGGTCTCAGCTGTTCATTGGAGCACTTGTACCTGCCTAGGGAGGTGCACAGGGTGAAAGGAAGGGACTCCCTGGAAAAAGGGCCTGCACGTGCTACGGCTTGAGGAACTGAAACACTGAATGCCTCCATCGGCAGCCATGAAAGTGGCATGCAGTCAAGGGAGATGGGAGCAGTGGGGTGCTCCGGAGAGAACAGGCACCCCGCAGGATCTGTGTTCTTGTAGCACCTTGGCCAAACCAGGTTCCTCCCTAGTCGCCTCAGAGATTTCATTGTTAACCACTCCTCCCTGCCCCCTATAGGGACTGATTAGTTCCATAAAGTGACAGATGGGCTTTAGAGGGACTGAGAAGCGTCCCTCAAAGTGTCTGTCCCTAACCCTTTCTTCCTGTTTCTTTTCCTCTCTCCCAGCACTACTGGAACCAGAGGAGAAGAGGGTACAAGCGAAGCCTTGCGAGAGGGCAGGCCCCTCACAGGCGGCAGCCTGTCTCACTTGCCAGCCTAAGCATTGCCTATAGAGCCTCATCCATCTCTTCAGGAAGCAGAACAAAGGGAGCACCTATGCCAACCCCTGGGCACAGCACAGGGGTCACACAGAACTGGTTCCTGCTGTAGCCTGGTGTCTGCTACATAGAAGGTCTAGGTCAGTCATGTCTAGTGAAGAAATGCCTGGTGCACTGAGAAGGGACCCAGTGCTTATCTATAGTCTCCGCATCTCATGCAAGGATGGACTGAAAGTTCCTAGTGAGGAACTGAGGAAAGGAGGGCTTCAGAACTTGGGGGTGGCCATTTGTCCAGCTCCCAGGAACAGCTTGTGGAGATCCCCCCTTGGTGAGGCCAACCGGAGGAGCAGGGTGCCCTTCTGGGGTCAGGATCAAGTTCTGCAGAACAACAAAGCCAACCGTTCCATCCCCCACTGCCCAGCTGTTGGTGTGGTCGAGACGCCAGGATTTAGGCTAATGAAATCCATTCTAACTGTGCAGACCAAAGAATAGGGGTGGGGATTTCAGGAAAGCACGCGTGAGGGCTGCAAGTAGGGGTGGGCAGATTGGGAGGGTGGGGGTGAGACCAAGGAGCGACCTGTGTGAGGGGTGGCATTAGAGGAAATGAGTAGCATCCAGGACAGTGCCTAGCTATCCACACAAGCAGGGAGGAGGACGGAGAGCTGGCCCTTGGGCAGAGCTGCCCCTGCAGTCCACCTGTGGTGAGCCCAATTACATCCAGGGCCGAGCAGGAGAAAAGCTGAAATGCTTCCTCAAGGAGTACAGTCTTGCAGCATACATGTGTGCTGTGCTATGTACATGCATGTCCTTGCTTTCTATGTGCATGCATGCATGTGGTACACAGGGACAACACGCACCATGTCTGCAATTAAACATCTATATCTATGAACACTTGGCTGTGTGTGTGTGTGTGTGTGCGCGCGCGCGTGCCGTACCTACACCGGTCTGAACATACCATTTGTGTTACAATGATGTATGTGTGAAATATCTTGAGCAGCAGTGTGGGCTTGTGGCTGAAAGCCTGAATACCAGACAGACTGGGTTCAAACCCAGCTCCAACGCTTGGCAGCTGTGGGACGTTGGCGTCTGACCTAATCTGCTTAGTGTCCACCTCTGTAAAATAAAGCTAATAGCACTGGCCTCGTGGAATTACCGTCAGGATGAAATGCAAACATCTACGTCAGGTGCTCAGCATGGTGCCGGGCCCAAAGGGTAATGGACGCCTCTGATACCTTGATTTACACTCTCTTGCTTTGCCTATGATGCCAGCTATGCCTGCTGTGAGACTGGCGCAAGCCTTGACTCAGGCTACCACCTAGGCTTCCCGACCAAAGGTGTGCTGTGCAGATTTAATAATTGCTCCTGGCTTGGGATTCCTCAGTACTGCAGACACTGGTGGGAACCTGTACCTTCTGCACACATGTGTGCCCTGAGTGTGCAGAGGAACTCACACCTAGGAGAAAGCCTTATGCAATGGGGCACGGAAGCTGATCAGTAGATACTTCTCTGGGTTGGCCTTTGTAGACAGACCTCTTTCAGCCCTTTGTAGGTGACATTCTGCACTGTTTCCATGTGAGATGTCAGGTGAAGCTCTTACCCTTGTACATAAAGTGTCTGGTTTTCTCTGGTTGCTTTCAACATTTTTCTTTTTGGTTTAACTGTTAGGTGCATAGTAGCTAGCAGGTGCATGGTGACCATCACCTGCACAGTAACTGTTATGTGCAAGTGTGAGCCTTTCTTTGTGTTCTTGTTTTGACTTTGAAAAGCCTTTTGAAACTATGTGTCACCACTTTCGGTCAAATTTGAGAAATTTTTAGCCATTATTTATTTGGAGTCCAGAGTGCTTTCCTTCCCACTGTGGAACCTCACTAGTCACTATTTGTTCAAACATGTCTTTTGGACCCATTCTCATCCTCTTTCCTTTGGAGATGCCATATACATATGTGTTAGACTCTGGCCATGTGCTACACAGGTCGCTGAAGCTTTAGCCTTCTCGAGCCTCTTCCTCTCGGCCCTTCAGGTTAATTTCCCCTGATGCACCATAAAGTTCATCAGCAGTTTGCCATGTCCAGTTTGCCAGGCGTTAAGAAATTCAACTGGAAGTGCTGATCATATATTTGCCATTCCAGTCTTTATTTTATTTTATTATTTTTTTTTTGTTAAAACATCAGTACTTATTTATTTATTTATTTATTTATTTATTTATTTATTTACAGTACTAGGGAATGAACTAAAGACCTTGTGCTTGCCCAATAAGTGCTTATTCTACTGAGCTATCTCCCCGGAAATTTTATGTTTTATTTTTAGTAATTCTTTACTATCATGAAAACCTTCTCGTAGTTGATATTTTTGTAAATATTAAACTATTGAAATACTATGTGAGTACTCTGGATTGATCACAGACTCGTACCTATGTTACACAACATTCAGGGCTCTTCATAGGACTCATGATTTAATTTTAACTGTGGGATGTTGTTTTGAAATATTTAATTTTTATTTTTTGTTTTCTTACTTTTTATTAATTTTAATAAGAAAGAAGGAACAGTGAGACAGCTTCAAAACAATTAGTAGGACAGCCACAATAGTTAATACAATGCATATTGTTCTCTTCAAAGTTAGAGTACAATATGTAGACATAACTCTTGTAAACACTATTAGTACAAGTATTTCTTCTCATTGAAATAAGAGAAAGTAGCTGTATGTATAGTCCAATAGTCCATAGTAGTAGTGGGTTATCAGCAGAGCTGGCAATGTTAGAAGCTGTTAACTTGAGCCTTTTACAGCTCAGCATATTAATATGGATTTACTTTTTATGCCTTGTGGTTATACTTTTCTGCTGGATGGCTAAGACCAACTTAAAGCAAGACCTGTATAGCAAAACATGTAACTTTTGTATCTGACAAGGTCAGTCAAATCCCCTTAGGATTTACCTTGAAACCATGTCCAGCATTTGTAGAACTTTTGTGAGTGTCAGCCATCTGGATGAGTCACAGCCATTACTGGACCAGCTTGCTCTCTGTGAAAGTCTGAGAGAATGTTTTCTCTCTAGGTGGCTCTCCTTAGGCAGACTGTATATTATTGGTCCTTTTCCTCTGCGGCCCCGTAATCTCGAACAGAACATTTGGGACACCACTGAGTTACAGTACAGGTTCTCTTATGTCCTGAGTCCTCACTGACCTAGAGGACCTAGGGTCAAAATATTGGCTATCCTTGTAGCCCTGCTTGCTCTCTAATATTTTTATCTGCAAACTTAAGTTGTTGACCCTCCTGAAGAGAAGCTTAATGTTGCTATTACTCTATAACATAGGCACTTGAGCTGAACATCTCTGTCCTAATACCAAATGCCTTAGACTTAACATGAAACCAATATTTTCCATCAATCATTGATACCCTCATAAAGCCCTGTGACTTAATAAATAAGCATGTGATTTAATAAAAAGCAATTGCACAATGTTACACAGAAACTTAGAAATCCAACCACATACAAAATTGTAGCAGGTCGTCTATGGCATTTTTTTTCTTTGTCTCTTATTCTCTTCTATTATCCTTTTTTAAAAAATTTACTTGATAATATAGCAATAATTGATATGATATTAAAAGCAGCACACATATCTAAGACAAGAATGGGCCAGAGCGAGAGCTCAGGGACACAAGTGCCTGCCTGGCAAGTGCGAGGTCCTGAATTCGATCTCTGGTTCCACAAAAGTAAGTAAGTAAATAAATAAATAAATAAATGAAAAATAGATAAGCAAATAAACAAATAAATAAATAAATGAAAAAAAAGAGCAGAATGACAGGCATTCGAAGCATGGTTTTAGTGTTACACATTACTATCCTCAGTGTTAAAAACCTGTTGGATACTCTTAGGGCCATTGTCTAAATCATCTTGTGTATATAAGTGCATGCTTTTGCCCCTGCATTATTTCCTAACTTTTCTGCTTGTTAACTCTTCATTGTTTAAGCCTTAAGTCCTTGATTTCCATTTAGCTGTGTTATGCCTTTCTATTTTTATTTTTTGCTTTGAGTTCTTACACTAGGGAGAGTGTACAATACTTACGCATGTAGGTCTTGTTTATTCCACTTATGAGTATATGTTCAAGATACATCCACGTATATATGAAGGCTTCTAGTTTATCATTCTTTATAGCTGTGTAATATTCCATTGTATAAAAATACCACATCTTTATCAACCATTCTTCAGATGATAGGCATTTTGGTGGTTTCCAAGATTTTGCTATCACAATTTGTGCTGAGATAAACATGAGTGTACAAACATCACTATGATAAGATGTTTTAAGTGCTTCTGGGAAAGTTCCCATTGGGGGATAGCTGGATTGAACGGGATTTTCAGTCCTAGTTTTTAAAGGACTCTCAACATTAATTTCCATAATGGTTGCACCAGTCTGCATTCCCACCAGCTGTGGAGAAGGGTTCCTTTTTCCCCACAGCCTCTCCAACATTTATTGTTGGTTGATTTCTTTATGGTAGCCATTCTTTCCGGAGTGAGACGGTATCTAAATGTTGCTTTGATTTGCATTTTGTGAATGGCTAGTGATGTAGAGCATTTCTTCATGTATTTATAGGCTTGTTGAATTTCTTTCTCTGAGAAGTGTGTGTTCAATCTCAGATGCCCATTTTAATTTATATCGTAGCATTGCTCATATCTAGCAGACAGTCCATCTCCTCAAAATTCAAAGGGCCTCAAAATTCAAAGATGCAGTCCAGAAATGGGAATCTGAATTAAACACACATTTCTCAGAGAAAGAAATGCTAGAAGGAACAAATACATGAAAGAATGCTCTACATCGTTAGCCATCCATGAAATGCAAATTAAAATAACAGCTAGATACCATCTCACCCCAGAAAGAATGGCTACCACAAAGAAATCGACCAACAACAAATGTTGGAGAGGCTGTGGGGAAAAAGGAGCCTTTCTCCACTGTTGGTGGGAATTCAGATTGGTACAATCATTATGGAAAGTGGAGTGAAGGCTCCTTAAAAAACTAGAGCTGGAAATCCCATTCAATCCAGCTATTCCCCTAATGGGAATTTTACCAGAAGAACTGAAAACATCGTATCATAGTGACATCTGTGCACCTATATTCATAACAGCCCAATTTGTGATAGCCAAATCCTGGAAACAACCAAAATGCCTATCATCTGAAGAATGGTTGATAAAGATATGGTATTTTTATACAGTGGAATATTACTCAGCTATAAGGAATGATAAACTAGAAGACTTCATATATAAGGGGATATATCTTGAACATATACTCATAAGTGAAATAAACCAGACCTACATCTGTAAATTTTGTATTGTCTCCCTAGTGTAAGAACCCCAAAAAAGAAATAAAAGTGGAGAGGCATAACACATCTGAATGCAAATCAAGGACTTGAAGGTTAAACAAAGAAGTGACTGCAAGCAGAAATCGTATGAAACTCGGCAGGAGCAAAACCATGCACAGGATGAATGAGATAATGGTCCTAAGAACTTCCAAAAGGTTTATCACGCGGAGGATAGCAATGTGTAACAGTAAAACTATGCGTGGAATGCCTGTTATTCTGGTCTTTCAGATGTGTGCTCCTTCTAATGTAATTTCAGTTACTGCTATACTCTCTCTCAAGGAAATAGTTGTTTTACAAGAAAACAAAAATAGTATTAAAGAGAGTAAGGGACTAGGAAAAACACCGAAGTACTGACAGGCTAGAATTCTGTATATGCTTAGATTTCTAAATTCCTGTGTAAAATTGTGTAACTGCTTTTATTACATTGTATAGAGATTTATTAGAATATCAATGATTGATAGATAATACAAATTCCAAGTCTAAGATATTTGATACTCAGAAAGACAGTAATGTTAAGCTCAAGTATCTACTTTGTAAAGTAATAGTTTCACTAATCTTTTCTTCTGGAAGGTTAAGAATATAAGTTTACAGTCCAAAAATTGGAGAAAAAGAAGGGCTATGAAGATAGCCAATATTTTGGCCCTAGCCCTTCAAGGTCAGTGAGGACACAAAATATAAGAGAACTTGTGCTGTAACATCTTATAACTCAGTGGTTTCCCAAATTTTCTGTTCAAGGAGATAATGGGGCTACAGAGGAAAGGAACTCAAGATATATAATGTACCTAAAATGAGTCACCTAGGGAGGAAACATTCTTTTGGGTTTTCACAAAGAGCAAACTAGTCAAGCAATGGCCATGACTCATCCAGATGGCTGACACTGACAACAGTTCCACAAGGTTCAGTACATGGTTTCAAAGTAAATCCTGAGGGGATCTGACTGAACTTGTAAGGTACAAAAGTCCCATGTTTTGTTATACAGGTCTTGCTTTAACATGCTATTAAGCACCCAGCAGAAAAGTTTAACCCAGAGGCATAAAATATAAAGTTAGAGAAGTATGCTGAGCTGTAAAAGGCTTATTAAATC
This sequence comes from Myocastor coypus, assembly GCA_004027025.1. NCBI lineage: Eukaryota > Metazoa > Chordata > Mammalia > Rodentia > Myocastoridae > Myocastor > Myocastor coypus. Next base: position 21,249 of record PVJA010010677.1, read on the forward strand.
ATCAGCTTCCATCATTGCCAGTTTTGCCAATAACCTACTGTGATTATGGAACATTGGATTATGTAAACAATTACTCTCTCTTAGTTCAATGAGATATTTTTTTTTTTTTTACCAATAATAGTTAGAAAAATTATCATGTCTACGCTCTATGTTCTGTGTAACTCCTAGGAGGACAACAATATGCATTGTATCCAATACTGGAAATGTACTACTAATGTGTTTTGAAACCGTCAATTGTTATTTCTTATTAAATGCAATAAATACAAATTAAATTTAATTTTAAAGAAAATATAGAGCAGTTAGACAGTTTCACAACGGGTTAGTAGGACAGTTCTGATAATACACTGCATATTTTTGTTCTCATAGTATTGGTTGAGATATCAAGATGTAGACTTGATATCTTGTAGAAAAACTATTTTTTTTAAAATTTAGAATAGAAAATTTATTGGGAAAGAAAGCTTCTGTCCAAGAGGTTGTTATGGTTTATGTCTAGGTGCTCCCCCAAAGCCTCATGCAGTCATGAGGTGAAGACTTCTATAGATTGCAACCTGACTCATGAGTCACTGGGATTATGTGATTTAGTACTGATCTAGAGTTTGAGACTTAATCCATGAGCCCTGGGATTAGTATTTTAAGTACTTCTAGGATTATGGGTGTAACCTAAGGTGGATAGGCTGAGTCAGAGAGCCTGAATGTAATATTAAGACAGACAGATAGATTGAAGTTGTTGCTCTCTGCTCCCCTGGTTGGTTGGTTGCCTCTGTCGTCATTGTTGCTCTTCCACCGCCATGAACTGGATGCTCTCTGCCCTGCTCCACTCAGCCTTGGGCCAGCCAAGTATGGACTGAAACCTCCAGTAACTGTAAGTTAATAAACCTTTCTTTCCTTCATTTTGAGTGTCGGGTATTTGTCCCAGCAAGGAGAGAAAAGTAACTAAGACAGAATTTGGTACCAGAGAAGTGGGGTCATTGCTGTGACTAACCTGGCAATGTAGATTACAAGCTTTTTGAAATGGCTTATGGGAAGAGATAGGAAAGTCTTGGAGATGTTGGCTACAAGCAAAGCACTGGAACAGCTTCAGCTGCTCTTTTTGGACAATTCTGGTCAGAATTTAGACCAGAAGACTGACAGAAGCCCTGCCTGTAAAGAACCGGCTGAGGAGGTTTCTGCTGGAAAAAAGGACAGCATTGGTCAGCTATGGATTGGTTTAAAGTCTTTTGGAATTTTGCTCATGCCCAGAGACTTTTCCTAAGACTGAGATTAAGCATGGTGGACTGATTAATCTTTCAAGAGATATTTCAAAGCAGCAAACTACTGGGGCAGTGGCATGGTTGTTATTGGCGGCTATTAGCCAGATTTATGTTGAAAATCAAGAGCAAAGAATCAAGAAGGATGATTTAAAGTGTGAGTTTGGCCTGGAAGGAAGCACCAGGAAAGCTGTGAACTGCAAAGATGGAGCTGAGAGGATCTCTATTGCTGAGAAGGAACCAGAGAATCAAAAGGATGGCCTTAGGGCATCACAAGAGGTGGCAGCTCTCCACGCTTTGCAGCCTCAGAATTGCAAACAAGAAAGATTTTGTCCTGAGAAGAAAGCTGCAGAGACCCAAGTACCAGAATGGTGGTAGCGGCCAAACCAGGTTCCAAAATGGCGCTGGCATGGAGAATTTGTTTCTGGGAATCAAGGTCAGAGTGCTCAGTGATCTAGGCCCTTGACCCCTACAACCAAGAGAGGAGGAAGCCTGGCTACTGCTGCAGTTAGCAGCGATCCTTGGCATCATCTACATAGGCCTATGCAGAATGTGGGAGTTCTGAGGTTAAGAAGGCTTTCACCTCAATTTCAGAAGAAGGCCTGGGAAGCCAGGCAATGTGCCCCTGAGAGGGCAGTGTGTGAAGCAGAGAGTGAGAAGCCAATTCAGTGGAAACCCCAGAAGTTTGGAAAAGCCATAAATGTAGATTGTTCAAGGAAAATTGCAAAGAGGGAGCAAGGCCAGCCTAAGAAAGAAGCCATGTGAGCTACTACCAAGAGTCCCATAGGGTCGGAGCTTCATGGAGCCCCACAACTCAGTGCAGACTGTTTCAGATGTTCCAGTTGGGACCATGGGATTTAATATTTACCCTGCTGGATTTTGGACATGTATTTGTCCCAATGGTTTATATTACCCTGTTTTTGTAACTTTTTGGAATGGTAATGTTTATCTTGTGCCTTTGAATGTTGGATATGTTTAACTTTTGTATGGTGCAGAGGCTCACAGTGAAGAGTTTGCCTTGGATCTTGGAGGAGAGCTGGGATTTGAGCTTTTCAGCAATGCTGAAACTGTTAGGAATTCGGCAACTTTTAGAGATGGACTAAAATGTCTTTTGCACAAATGGATGTGCATGAGACTTTGGGGGTCCAGGATGGAATGTTATGGTTTATGTCTAGTTGTTCCCCCAAAGCCTCATGCATCCATGGGACAGGGACTTCTAGAGTTTGAGACTTGACTCATGATCTGTTTGGTTTATGTATTTTAATACTGATGGGGTTATGGGTCTGAGTACTCCTGGGATTATGGGTGCGGCCTAAGGCAGATAGGCTGAATCACAGAGAATCTGAATGTAATATAAAGAGAGACAGAGAGACAGACTCTCTCTGAGGCTCTCTGCTGCTCTGGTTGATTGGCTGCCTCTGTTGGCATGTTGTTGCTGTTCCACTGCCATGAACTGCTGCTCTCTGCCATGTGCCACTCAGCATTGGAGCAGATCGAATGTGAACTGACACCTCCACAAACTGTGAGCTAAATAAACCTTTCCTTCTTTCATTTTGAGAGTCAAGTATTTGTCCTAGCACAAAAGAAGAGTAACTAAGACACATAGCTAAATGGAAACCAAAAAGTTAAGGCTTTAGCAATGAAGGGATGATAAGAAGAAAAATTAGGAAACATGGCAGGGGAAAAACCATTCACCTATACACACAGTATTGTTGAGACAATTGTCCCAAGACAGTTTTTTAAACTAGCACTTAATTGGTAGAATTCTCACAGTGACTAAATATATATGCTAATATCTGTGAAGTAAACAGCTACACTGAGGATCACATTTGCAATACTGAAGCCATGCTTAGAATGTCTATCATTATATGCTTCAAGAAGTATGTTGCTTCTAAAGTTATATCATTTATTGATACACCATCTCCCAAGTGATTATTTGTTTTTAAGAAAAGGTAATAAAAGAAAATAAGAGACAAGGACAGGCTTATTCCACTAAAATTTAGTATATGACTAATTAGCTAAATTTCTGTGCAGAAATGTGTAACTATTTTTTTTCGCATTTTATAGAGATGAAAAGTTTAGAATACCAATTATTCTTGGAAGATACCTGTTCTTTATGTCTGTGGAATTTTATATTCAGAAAGTAATGTTAAGCTCAAGTGGCTATGTTATAGGGAATAATATCATGAAGCTTCTCTTCTGGAAGGTGAACAACCTAAGCTGACATTCCAAAAAAAAAATTAGAGAAAAAGAAGGTCTACAAGGAAGCCAATGTTATGGCTCTAGCCTTTCAATGTCAGTGAGGACTCAGGCCATAAGACAACCTGTGCTGTAACATTCTATAATTCAATGTTGTCCCAAATTTTCTGTTCAAGGTGATTATAAGGCTACAGAGGAAAGTGATCAATGAAGATGGTGTACCCAAGGAAAGTCACATAGAAAGAAAACATTCTCCCAGGCTTTCACAGAGAGCAAACTGGTCAAGCATTGGCCGTGACTCATCCCGATGGCTGACACTGACAACTGTTCTACAAAGCACTGTAGATGGTTCCAAAGTTAATCCTGAGGAGATTTAACCTTTGAAAATACAAATGATGAAAGTTTTGTTAGACGGGTCTTGCTTTAACTGGCCCTTGATCACCTAGCAGAAAAGCTTAATGACAAGGCACAAAATACAGAGCTAGATTAGTATGGTGAGCTGTAAGAGGCTTAAATCAACAGCCTTCAACACTGCCAGTTTCACAGGTAACCCACCGAAATTATGAAACATTGGACTATGTATTCAACTACTTCATTCTAGTTCAAAGAAAAGAAAACTTTTCTTCTTCTTTTTTCTTTTTTCTTTTTTTTTTTTTTGTCAACCAATATCAATTAGAAAATTTATCACGTCTACACCCTGTGCTCTGTATAACTTTTATGTGGACAACAATATGCAATGTGTCAACCATTGTGAGTGTGCTACCAACATGTTTTGAAACTCTCATATTGTTCTCTTATTAAAAGTAATAAAGAGGAAATAAAAAAAATAAGGACAAGAGGAGGAGGAAGAAAAAGAGGAAGAGGAGAAGGAGGAAGAGGAGGGGAGAAAGGAGGAGAGAAGGATGAGGAGGGAGGAGGAGAGAAAGGATGAAAGTTAAGGAGAAAGAGAAAGATAATGAAAAAAGTAAAGAAGAAATTAAAAATAAAGAAGAGGAAAAGGAGACAAGTTTGCTTTTCCTTACACGGCCCCTGAACCCACTGTGCAGGCTCCAGCCCTGTGAGGATGTCCATCCTCAGTGACCATGTGAAAGCCCGTGTCCAGATTCCATCATACTGGCTGCAAGGGCTCAACATATGAAATTTGGGGGGACATTAACACTTCGCCCATGAAATCTGCTTAATTTTTTTCTCCAATTGTTCCAGCTATGGCTATCTGGGGTCTTTCAGTTGAATCCGTCATGACTTTGACATACACCTGCAGTGTGTAGGGCAGGGTGGTGGTGCGTGTGTATGTTGAGCACTATTTTTTTTTTTAATGCTTTGGGATTACAGGATGCTCCATGTTCATTTTGTAATTTTCTACTCAAGTCCTACAATCAGTCCTTTCTCCAAGGAGTGCTGGTTCCTCTCACCAGCCTTGTTCTTATAGGTAGTTGGCATTTTTGCTTCTCCGTCCTCTCAGCAGATGGAACAGTGAGATCCTTGTGTGTGAATCAATCCATAGTTATCACTCATCTGTAAACACTTCTATATTTAACAACTTGGTCTATACTAAACTGCACAAACTCATGTCGATGTCTCCAACTCTAATCCATGACTCCCTGGGTTGCTCTGATTTATTTTTCCTGCCTACCTGCCACCTTCTGCTCTGTCAGCATGCACCTCCATCGGAAATGGCATTATCAAGTAGAGTACAATACTGAGGGATGGTTTGGTTTGCCTTTTGTCCTATAGATTCCATTTATTTCCAAAATTATACAGATCAGAACCGTGTTCCCCTGGTTCCCTTTGGTGTGGCAGTTGGGCTTCTAAGACACGTTCTTTCTTGGCAGTGGCTTCCTAAGTGAGTTATTTTTAAAGAGTTGCATACATTAAGGTTTACTCCTGGTGTTAAAAATTCTGTGGGTTTAATAAATGCTCAATGTTATTCATCTTCACTGGGCAGGATACGAGGTGGCTTTCTGGTCCCCGAATCTGTCATGCTGTACCTTGTCACTTCCTCCCTACACCCTCAGGCTTTGCCAGCATGGGTCATTTTGCTGTCTTTAAAGCAACGTCCTTTATAAGACTTAAGCTAATAAAACAAAAATTCCCTGGCTTGGGGAAGATCATTAGAGAGGAGTCCAATTGATGAATAAGAGCTATGGCCAACCTTTTTGCTCATTAATGAGGAGTTCCCAATAATTCCAATATTCTCTTAAGAGGCACCCACAAAAAAATGGTCATTGGTTAAAAAATAAAGCTTTTCAAAAACATTACAATAAAGTTTTCTCTTTAAAGATGGTTTGGGAGATTTGTGGGTTGTCTTTTCACTCTGTTGGTGATTTCTTTTGAAGAGCAAAAGCCTCTCAGATGGAAGAGGTCCCCGTTGTTGACTCTTTCAAGTGTTAAATGTACATTTTGATTTTTACTAGCTTAAATCTTATGATGAACTGTATAAACCAACTTTGATATCAATTTGACTGGTAATTTAGGAAAAAGCATGTTTTTAAGACTATATCTTAAATTGTATTCAGAACAAATCCTCAAAAAACAGAGAACAAATGTTCATTAAAAGGCACACAAATACATACACAGAACACATAAACAAATATCTTTATAGTGCCAGGGCGCCACGTGAGATGGAGGTGCAGGGTGCCCAGGGTCCCTGGGAGCGGCGCGGCGAGGCCATGGCTCAGAGGCTGCGGCTGAACCATGTTCAGCCTCACATCCGGCACCAACGGGCTTCCCAGGCAGTCCGATTGGCTGGACCTCTGGCTCTTCATCCTCCTCGACCTGGTGCTGTTCTTTTTCGTGTACCTTATGCCCTGATTGGTTTGCTGAGATCCCAGGAAGTTGACTTCAGGAGTGAATTCCGATGACAACTACAAATTTCTTGAATAAAGAAGATACGATTCTGTGGCAGCAGAATTTCCAACTTTTCCCTACATTTAACACATTAACTTATTGCAAAACAACCTGTAAGCAGTGATCATGCTTAGGAATAACTTAGAGCTAGGTCCATTGGTTAATCTATAGAAACTTTTTAGAAAACTAAAGGCTTCGCAAAGACTGAATATAAAACTATTTGTATTTAAATGTTTAGTAAATTAAGAAATATTTTAAATTCTTTAACATGAGAAAGATTGGTCATTTTTGATACAAAAAATAGGTATATAATGAGGTGAGGTATTTACTTACACATTTAAAAGTAACTTGGAAGAGATTTTGAGAATTAGTGTGAAATAAGTTTAGATTGCATAGACTATAAATAATGAAAGCTATAAAGAAAACTTAAGTCTACCATGTATTGAATCTAAAAGTTTAGAGTGGGACTTAAAAAAAAAATATGTTGTGATTCCCAATGTAAACAGGCTTCAAAAAAGTAGAAAAAATGTATGCTAGCCCTCAGTTCCTTTTAAACTAATGAGTGCCTAAAATAACAGTTGTCAAACCTATTTCTTATAATTGTAATAAGTATGCTCGTAGCTGGAGCATATTTTTATAATGCCTGTGACTATGCTAAGTATTTGAGCAATGTCAGTTGTGTTACTCATTCATCGGGAGCCCTGTTGCCCCATCAGGGAACTATGAACTAAAAATTTTTTTTTTAACTTTATTTATATTATGGCTGGCTCAGCCTGGGCTGAGAATGGGGCTGGTGCAGCATGTGGTGCCGGGGATCCAACTGAGATCCCTGTGGTTGCCAAAGCTTGCCTCAGCAGGTGCTTTAGACCACGGAGCCATCTCACCGGCCCAGGGACTACTTCCTCATTTGTTCTTTTTAAAAAACATCTTATGTGTTGTTTAAGAAGAATTTACATGCCATCGTGTAATAAGTGTAATCATTATTGAAAACATACACTACAAAAGTGTTTAAAAACTTACATTCCAGCTTATATTCCAAGGTGATGAGTTAGCATCTTAATAGAAGAGCCAAACTCAAAGCAGCTACTGTAGAATCCCTGGAGAAGCGAGTCCTTTTAGTCCAGAAGACATTATATAATGACTATTAAGAATTAACTCACTAAAAAAAAAAATCAGTGCTATTTGGTATATATATGAACTGTCTGAAATATTTGGGGGTTATTTTTTTCCCTCTCAAAAGACACGAGATCTTGTAAACTTTACACATATTTCATGGTTCAGAATGGCTCTTGGAATCAACTGAAATTGATTTTGGAGGATTTTTATTGGCCTGATGTTCATGACGTTAACTGTGCCTTCAGAATATTTTCATCAGCCTAAAGAGAACCTTTGAAGGTGTGGTTGAACCATCTGGGATTTCACTGAGTTTGCTAAATAATTGATCTTTTTTGTGATACTAATTATATTGGCTAATAAATATTTATTCATATAAAAAATCAAGAGTATACTCAAATAAATTTTAGCCAAATTAAATTATAGTTAGAAAGGTTAATGTTTAGTTGTTTGATCAATCTTATATACCTATATGTATTAATCTAAACTGATCTGATGATGAAAATATGTAATATAACCATTGTTAAATTTAAACAATAAAAGAATTGAAAAAAAAACCCAAATTAAATTATAGTAAGTCTACTACAATTTTAGAAATTTATAATTATAATTATAAAGAGACTAGTCAGGTTTTATTATTTGTCAATTAATGGAAATCTCTAACTAGAAAAATTTGGAAGGAATAAAATCCCTTATCTATAATTTAAAAAATAAAGCTATGTCCTTATCAGAATGTCGTGTAACTGGAATAATGCAGTGCCTAGCCTTTAAAAGTTGCCTTTTTCCCATTTATCATTGGCGTTGAGAGTTCTTTTGCGTCCCTGTACAGCTTGGTAGTTCATTTCTTTTAGTCAGTGAGTAGTATTCAACTTTACAGATAGACTGCAGTTTATCTCCTTAGCAGATGAAGGCATCTTGGTTACTTCTGGTGCTTGGGAGTTATAAATAAAAGTGATACAAACAGTTGGCTGCTCTAAATATTTGCACACAGCTTTTTTGTGGCCATACATTCCCAAATGGTTTGAGTAAATTAAACTAGAAGCATGATTTCTGGATCCCATAAGACTGCATTTAACTTTATAGGAAATTGCTAATTTCTCTTCCAAAGCGATTGTACCATTTTCAGGATCCTTTTCAACAATACAGCATTTGGTATAGATGTGTATTTTTTCCAGTTCTTATGCTGAACTCAAAGCCTTCACACTGAGCTACATCCCCTGCTCCCCATCTTTTACTTTGAGACAGGGGCTTGCTAAGTTGCTTGGGCTGACCTTAAACCTGCAATCCTGCTGCCTCAAGACCCAAGGGTAACTTATGCTTTATTAAAATCCCAAACTTTCACTCTATGAAAGAGACCATTAAGACAAATTGCCATTTTTTCCTTCATGGGTTTATACTTTTGGTGTTTTATCTAACTACTCATTGCCAAGACTAAGGTCACTTTTCTCCCGCATTATCTTCTAGAAATTTTACAGTGCTGCATTTTATATGTAGCCCTATAATCCATTTTGAGTTAAACTTTGTGACAGATGTAAGGTTCAAATCTGGCTTTGGTTGTTTACATATGCCCCAATCGTTCCAGTACCATTTGTTGAAAAATCTGTCTTTTCTCCTTTGATTTCTAGTTCCACATATATGACCTGTGTATATTATTTGATTCATAACTTCATATTTTACTTTTTGGGTATTATTTTAAAATTACTTTGATTTGGCCACTTTTACTAAAAAGTTATGACTTCATGAGGTGCAAGTGATATTTTGAGAGATGAATATGAAGTGGAGTGACTAAGCCAAACTTACCTATTAATAATCTTACTTGCCGGGCGTGGTGGTGCACGCCTGTAATTCTAGCACTCGGGAGGCTGAGGCAGGAGGATCGGTGCGAGCTCGAGACCAGCCTGGGCTACAAAAGTGAGCTCAGGGTCAGCCTGAACTGCACAGCAAGACCCTGTCTCAAAAAGACAAAAAAAAATCTTACTTATGTATCAGTTTGTTAGTGAAATGTTTGAAATATACTCACAGTAATTTTGATCTGTAGCACCTTATTATTGATATAGCCACTCTGCTGTACAGAAGACCTCAAAAAATGTATTTTTCATGTCCACTTGAAACTCTATAGCCTTTGATCAAAAACTCCCACTCCTCCCCACTCTCAGATTCTGAAAACTATCATTCTACTCTCTGTCTCTCCCTGAGTTGCACTTTTTTAGATTTTTCTTTTGGCGCTACTACAAAATTTCTAAAATTCTAAATCCAAACTATTGTTGGTCTATCAGAAAGCAAAGACCTTCCCTATATTTACCAGTTATCAAGCAGCCTTGGTATAATGACCAAATGATTCGGTAAATTCAGTGGAGTTATTCGGTAAATAGCTCAGTGGATTAAAGTACCTGCAAGCCAGCACAGGGGCCAGGGTTGGATCCTTGGGCCTGCTGTGCTGACCCCACCCCCAAGGCACACTGAGACAGCAATTGAGGCTGGGCTTGGTGGTGCATGTCTGTAATCCCACCTCTTGGGAAGCTGCAAACAGACAGATCACTTACGAGTCCAATCTAGTAGTGAGACCCTGAACACCCTGTAGAACCACCCCTAAAAATACAAAACAAAACAAATGAATAAATGAATAAATTTGGGGGCCACTACACAGATAGTCCCGTCCTCTGGATGATTTTATTGCTTGCTTACTTCTCAGTGCCCCCTTTCTTGCCTTGTCCTGGTGTACTAGCTAGGATTTCTGGTATGTTGCCTAGTAGCATGGAGAGGAGATGTCCTTATGTCATTCCCCATTGTAGAGAGAAGGTATCTACTTCTCACTATTAGGTGAGATGTCATACGTGCTTTTTAGAAAATAGTGGAAATTTCCCCTATGCCTAGTTTGCTGGGAAATTTTAACCGAACGGATATTGTATCCTGTCAAATCTTTTATGCATTGGTTGGCAAGATTTGCCTATGCGTGGTGTGCTGAAGTCACTGCTTTGTAGCTATTGAACCAGCCTTGCACGCCTGGAATAAATCCCACTTGATCCTCGTAAGTAGTTCTTTTTTATATGCTGTTGGATTCAATTTGCTAGTACTTATATCCTTTCTTGAATTTGTACATAGAGAATCATATGTGAAAAGAATTTTATTGAAGCTAAATGAAGATTTATTTTCTATATTTATGAGAGATGTGGAGGCGTAGCTGTCCTTCCTTATAATGTTACATCAGGTTTTGGCTTAAGGATGATCTTAGACTCATAGAATGAATTGAGAAATGTTTCCTATGAGTTTGACTTTTTAATTACATGGTGAAGAATTTTCATTATTTTTTTTCCTTTAAGTGTTTTGTAGAATTCACCAATGAAACCATTCTCCTGTGATCTATTCTTTAAGGTTATTATTGATTTAATTGCTCTTGTAGATGCAGAGCTCTCCTGGGTGTCCATTTCTACTTGTGTGAGTCTTTTTTTTTTTTTTTTTTTTTTTTTTTTTTTTTTTTTTTTTTTTTTTTTTTTGTCTTTTTGAGAAAGGGTCTCTATGCAGTTCAGACTAACCTCGAGCTCACTTTTGTACCCAGGCTGGTCTCGAACTTGCACTAATCCTCCTGCCTCAGCCTCCCAAGTGCTGGGATTACAGGCATGCGCCACCATGCCCAGCCCACTTGTGTAAGTCTTGATCATTTCAATCATTCAAAACTTTATTTTATCTCAGTTACTAGAGGGAGGGACATTGGGGTAGAGTTGCTTTGAGTGTTTCTTTAAAATTCTGTTAATAGGTGAAGGACCACTAGTGAGACATACTTCATTTTTAATTTTAATAATCTATCTCTCTGTCTCCTTTTTTCCTTGGCTAGCCTTGTCTGGCTCCAAATTCACATTAAAATTATTTTTCAAAGAATTGGCTTTGAAATCCCATTGCTTGGGAGGTTGAAAACAGGAAGATCACTGTGCCTCTGGTTTCTGTACTGAGACTCTGTAGACTCAGTTCTAAATACATTAAAACAAAAAAGAATTGGCTTTGATTTTATTGATTTTGTTTATGGCTGTACCATTTTTATTTTTATTGATTTTTGCCTTTTTTTTTTTGGCCTATTTTTTACACAAGTTCTTCATGTAATATGCCACAATGTAAACTCAAAGTATCAATTTCAGGTCCTTCTTTTCTTTTTCTTTGCTCTTTCTTTCTTTGTTGCCTTTCTTTCTTTCTTTCTTTCGTCCTTTCTTTTTTGTGATACCAGGGATTGAACTCAGGACTTATTCTACTGAGTTATCTCCCCAGCCCAGGTCCTTCTTTTCTAATTTCCACACATAATGCTTTAAAATTTTCTCTACACTCTACCTTTGCTGCTTCTCACACCTTTCTTGCTTTTCTTTTCTTTCTTTCTTTCTTTTTTACTTAGTTCAAAATAATTAGGAATATTTCTGATCTTATCTTGATTTTTTTGCTATTATTTATATTGAATGTCTTTATGTTAGATATTATATATAGACTGGCCAGATAGCTCAGCAGATTAAAGTGTCTGCTTAGGCAGATGCAGGGGGCTGGGGTACGGTGACATACATGCCTGTAATTCTAGCACCTGGGAGGCTGAAAAACAGGAAAGATCATTACACATCTGATCTGTGTAGTGAGACCCTGTAGACCCTGTAGTAAATGCATTTTTAAAGATATAATATAAATAATATATTAAATATGAATGCATTACAATTAAGACACATGTACACATTTTAATGTAAGACTTATATTTAGTATTTTTACATTAGAATATTTATATTTAATTTCTTCATAGTTATTTACAAGTTAGACATCATAAACATTTGGGAGATTTTCTATCTCTTTTTTATTGATTTCTAGTTTAATTCCATTGGGCAATAACACCTCATATGGTTTCTGTCCTTTCTGGTTTACTGTGATGTGCTTTATGGGCATGACATGTCTGTCTTGGTACATTTTCAGGTGACCCTGGGCAGATGCGTGCTTTGTTGTTATTGGATGAAGAATACTATACATTTCAGTGAGATCAAATCATTGAAGAGAGCTAAATGAGGCAGAAATAAAACAGGCAGCTAGACAGGGCCAGGCCCTTAAGGAGACAGTATGGAAGACAAGGTGACTTTGCAACATGGGCAGAGGCAGACACTCCTGTTGCAGGCCAGATCTCAAGACAAAAACGTAAAAATATGCAGCCATCCATTTCCGCAGGGATGGGTGTCAGGCATTGATGTTCTAAGCAGGTATCAACCTAACCCAACCCTCAACACGAAGAGATTATATTGATATTCATGTCCACTTGCTAAGCGACTTTTTTTATCATTTGGTCCTGGATTTAATCAATTTTAGCCAAGCAATGGTGCTTGTAATCTCTTTGGTTAACCACAGCTTTGTCCTACCTCGTGACCTCCTAGAGTTCCCATGTTTTCTACCGTAGACCTGCCTTACCAGAGGTTTTACTCTATAAAAATCCCAAGAAGAGATAGCTTCTTGGGCAGCACACTCAGGTCCCCCTTCTGAACCACTTTTACACAGCAGCTTTCTTTCCCCCGACAAACATATTCTGCTCTTAACCTCCATTGTTCCTAAAATTCATTCTTCAGTTTTAGAGAACACGAACTCAGCCCAGGTATCTTTCAAGTGGGGAGTTTTATTCTCCTATACCAAAACTGAGGGAAATTGCTCTCCTGGTCAACTACAAAAACTAAGATCCTTTCTGCCTCCTGACTATCAATTAAATGACATGGGGACACTGATGTCTCCAAATAGAATCATTTATTGGTTGGGCTCTTTTTAGTCCTGTTTGCCCTTGTGTTTCAGTGCTGTGTGGCTAACGGCATGCACACTGGATTGTTGTCTTCTTGGAGAATTGATGCCTTTATTATTATATAATGTTGTTTTTATAACACTGCTTTTCTTTCTTTCTTCCTTCCTTCCTTTCTTTCTTTCTTTTTTTTGCCTTTTTTGAGACAGGGCCTCGCTATGCAGTTGAGGCTGGCCTTGAGCTCACTTTTGTAGCCCAGGCTGGTCTCAAACTTGCACCAATCTTCCTACCTCAGCCTCCCGAGTGCTGGGATTACAGGCGTGAGCCACCACACCCGCCTTAAGCTGCTTTTATTTCTGATACTTTTTTTTTATTTTGAAGTCTGCTTTGCCTGAAATTAACAAACATAGTTGCTCTAGTCTCCAGCTTTTTTTTCATTAAAGTTAATTAAGGTTCTCTACCTCTTAACTTTTAACCTATCAGAGTCTTTCAACCACAAGTAAGCATCTAACAGAAAAGGTACAGTTTTGTTTCTGATGTGTTTTGACAGTCTTTGTCTTTTAATAGGGGTAATTAGACCATTCACATTTAACAAGATCATGAGTATATTTTAATTAATATCTAACATATTTGTAACTTCTTCCCTTGGTTGTCAGATTTCTCTTTTTGCCTTCTCTCTTGTTTCTGTGGTTTTTTTTTTTTTTTCTCTTTTTGAGACAAGGTCTCACTGTGCAGTTGAGGCTGGCCTTGAGCTCACTTTTGTGGCCCAGGGCTGGTCTCAAACTCGCACTGATCCTCCTACCTCAGCCTCCCAAATACTGGGATTATAGGCATGCGCCACCACGCCTGGTTGCCTTCTCTGGTTTTAACTGAGTATTTTATGACTCCATGTTGTCTATTTTCTTAGTATGTTAATTCTACTTGTTGTGAAGAAGTTTTTAGTGGCTGCTCTAGAGTTTATGATTTACATTTTTAATTAGTCTAAGTTCATCTTCCAGTAATACTGTTGTAGGCAGCTGAATTAGATAGAAATATTATAGGCAGTCAGACAGGGCCAGCCATCAAGGATGACATGGAAGACAAGGTGACTTTCCAACTAGAGACAGACACTCCTCCACCGTAGGCCAGATCTCAGGACAAGAGTAAACCAAAGCAACTACATACTTCCTTAAGGGTGGGCATCAGGGATTGATATGCTAAATAAGTATCAATCACCTTAAAAGACCCTAGAAAGAATCTCGAGTGAGTCCAAGCTTAATAGGTGGTGTTCTTGCCCACTTGCTTGCTTTCCCATTGGGAACTTGCTTTCCCATTGGGTCCTGATTTTAATCAATTTTACCTGAGCAATGGTGCTTGTAACCTCATGGGTTGATCATAGTCTTTGTCCCATATCATACCCACCTAAGCGAGTTCCCACGTCTTCTCTTCTATAAAAGTCCCTAGAAGAGACAGCTTCTGGGGGACTCCCACTGGGGACACCCTTCCTGTCCCTCTCTTGGACAGGAGCTTTCTTTCTCTCAATAAATCGATTCTAAGCCGGGCGTGGTGGCACATGCCTGTAATCCCAGCACTCGGGAGGCTGAGGCAGGAGGATTGGTGCGAGTTCGAGACCAGCCTGGGCTACAAAAGTGAGCTCAGGACCAGCCTCAACTGCATAGCGAGACCCTGTCTCAAAAAGACAAATCAATCAATCAATCAATCAATTCTACTCATTATCTCCATTTGTTCCTAAAATTCATTCTTTGGTTTTAGAGAACATGAACTCGTCCCAGGTACTTTTCAGGTTGGGGATTGGTTTTCCTATATCATTTGGAGGTTCCCTATTGGAGCTCACCCACCCCAGATCAGTGTTTTCTTCCTGCATGAGTACTACAGTGCTCCATGTGTAGTACAGAATGCCCTCGTGGCAGATTGCCCGTCACTCCGCCCGTCTTTACCCCACTTCTGTCATTCATATCTCGTATGCACACAATGTAGCTGCTCAATGTGGTACAGGGAACCTCCAAATGATATAGGGGGAAAATGGTCTCCTGACCTGAAAAGTACCTGGGATGAGTTTGTGTTCTCTAAAACCAAAGAGTGAATTTTAGAAAAAAAAAAAAAAAATGGAGGTTATGAGCAGAATATATTTATTGGGGAAAAGAAAGCTCCTGTCCAAGACAGGGACAGAAGGGGGCCCTGAGTGGGCTGTCCCCAGGAAGCTATCTCTTTGAGGGATTTTCATAGTGTAGAACCCTGCTGTGAGGCAGGTCTAAGGTGGTGGAGAACATGGGAACTCATTTGGGCCTGAGGTAGAACAAAGCTATGGTCAACCAATGAGATTGCAAGCACCATTGCTTAGGTAAATTGATTAAATGCATTGCTAAGTGAGGAAGCAGACCATGTAACAAGCAGGACAGAGTCTCTTCCTGTTGAGGGTTGGACTAGTGACTCATTTGGGCTCTTTTAAAGGGATTGATACCTATTCAGGATATCAATCCCTGACGCCTATCCCTAGGGAAGTATGTGGCTGTATTTGTTTTCTCTTTTTTCTCGAGGTCTGGCCCATAGGGCGTGCCTGTCTCTCCCAAGTTGCAGAGTCACTTTGCATCCCATCTTGTCTCCTTGAGGGCCTGGTCCTGCCTGACTGCCTATAATATGTCTATCTAATTCAGCTGCGGACAACAAATGCAGCATTAGTCTTTGCTCCCGACTGGGTAGTGTCCCACTCCCCGACTTTGTTTGCTGAAGTTCTTGTGTCCAGTGACCATATTTACAGAAGGAGGAAATTTAGGCTAAAGGAAGCCATCAGTGTGGGGCTGTGATTCAGCAGGACTAGTGAGTTTATACAAAGAAACTCCAGAATTTTCTTTTACTCTCCTCTTCTGCCCATTCTTTCCTCTTTTCCTGGCTTGTACCGAGAATGGTCCATGCGATTCCAAAGTGGCTGCCTGCAAGTCAGGGACAAAGCCTACTAGAGCCAAGTCCACTTCAGTCTTGCTCTTGGATTTCCAATTCCAGAGCTGCATAAGAATAAATTTCTGTTGCTTTTACCATTACTGATATAGGGAGAAAATGATCACGATTGACTGTCTCCAAAAGATATAGAGGAAAAATGAAACCCCCAACCTAAAAGGCATTCCGGGTTCTCAAACAGAAGCCAGACCAAAGTCCAAAATGAGAATTTAAAATGAGCCTCTATTACTGAGCTCAGAGCCACCGGTTCTCATGTAGGAGAAGACTGATCAATCCCCAGCCCAGGAAGCAAGGAGCTTTTAAAAGGAAAGTCACATGACTAAGGGGTCTTTCACAGCTTAAGACGTGTGCAACTTGGCCATGTTGAGGTTGGTGGAGTAAGCTGTCTTTACAAGAGACATCTCAAACTAAGTATGTTTATAGGACTTAGGTTAGGGAGTGGCGGGAGACCATTACTCAGTTACTCCTTACTAATCAGCCTTGAAAAAGAGGGGCAGACGGGCATGGTGGCTCACGCTTGTAATCCCAGCAGTCGGGAGGCTGATTCAGGAGGACTGGTGTGAGTTCGAGACCAGCCTGGGCTACAAAAGTGAGCTCAAGGCCAGCCTGAACTGCATAGTGAGACCCTGTCTCAAAAAAAAAAAAAAAAAAAAGAGGGGCAGAGAACATTTCTTAGAGTAGGTAACAGGAAGCATAAGGGAAGCTAATAGTTTTCCATAGTTACAGCTCAATGTTGAGTTGACCTATTACAAAAGGTACTTGGGATGAGTTCATGTTTTCTAAAACCAAAGAATGAATCTCAGGAATAAATGGAGGTTATGTACAGAATATATTTATTGGTGGAAGGAGAGCTCCTGTCCAAGAGAGGGATTGGGTGGGGGGGATGCGAGTAGGTGGTCCCCAGGAAGCTGTCTCTTCCAGGTGCTTTTATAGTTTAAAACCATGCAGGTCTAAGGTGGAAAACATGAGGACTCACTTAGGTGGACATGAGGTGGGACAAAGCTATGGTCAATCAATGAGATTACAAGTACCACTGCTCAGGTAAAATTAAACCCAGGACCAAATGGGGAAGTGAGTCATGTAGCAAGCAGCATGAATATAGAGCAGGACTTTGTCCAGTAAGTAGCTGGTAATAGTTGGATTAATGATTCTTCCAGGCTTCCTCGAGGTGTTGCTCAATCTCTGATGCTTATCTTTGGGGAGGTCAGCATTTGTTCCATCTTTGGTCTCTAGGTCTGGCCCACAGCAGGAGCATCCGTCCCTCTTACAGTTGTAAGGTATCTTGTCTTCCTTGTTATCTCCTTGAGGGCTTGACTCTGTCTGACTGCCTATATTTCTATCTAACTTAACTGCCTATGACATTACTGCCTCAAGCAAGTATCTTTTAGAGTAATTAAGACTAAGGGGGTTGGGGAGGTAGCTCAGTAGAATAAGTGCTTGTCTGGCAAGCGCAAGGGCCTGAGTTCAATCCCTGGTTCAGCAAAAATAAATAAATAAATAATAGAATAATAGAATAATTAATAAGGGAGATAAAATATTTTACTTTTAAGTGCAGATTCAACTTTATGGCTTTCATAATTGCCCTAGGACCAAAGAGTGTCTTGTGGCTCCTGTGTGTGTGTATGAGTCGGGGGGGTGGGGGGGTCTGCTGGGAGAGATCCTGTCCTGTGAGTCTGAGGAGCTCTATTTATCCTTCACATATGAAGAGTAATTTAGCCAAGTGTGCAATTCTAAATTGGTTTTTCTTGCGCTCAACACTAAATATTTCAGCCTACGCTTCTTGCTTGTAACATTTCCAGTGAAAAACACACCATAATTCTGCTTCTCCTAGTGGTCAGGTTCTATTTACCATCTTTGACTCTTTTTCTTCTTCACAGTTCTCTTCATTTTTGGTTTTCTGCAGCCTCTGTGATATTCCCAGGCTTCACTTCCCAGTATTCTCCAAGCTTCCTGGATCCATAGTATATTTTTGGCAGTGTTATCACTTCGGGGAAGTTGTTAGCCACTGTTTTGTATCTTTTCTTTCTTTCTGGCATTCAATTTGTATGTATGTTGCATTCTTTGCAGTTTCTCCTGAGTCTTGGGTATTCTGCTTTTCCCTCTGTGTTTTAGTTTGAGGCGGTTTTCTTGGTGTGTCTTCCAGCTCACTCATTCTTTCCATGGCTTCGGCCGAGGAGCCCACATGAGGCATCCTTCACTGCTGCCAGTGTCTTTGGTCTCTATCATTTCCTTGTGACTATTTCTTGGAATTTTAGTTCTCTGGTTACAACACCCATCTGTTATGGCATCTTGTCTACCTTTAAAGTTACAGTCTTTAATGCATTAATCATAGTTATTTTGAACTTCTTGTCTGATCATTTTAACATCTGTGTCATATCTGAGTCTGCTTCTGATACTTACTTTGTCTCTCCAGATTGTCATTTTCTTCCTTTTGTTATTGCTTTAATGTTTTTTAGAACGAACCATGTTCTATTTGGTAACAGGCATGGGGCTGACGAGGCCTTTTTGCTTGGCAATTTAGATGAAATTGGCTCTGTCTGAGTTGGGCAGCGTTTAGTACTTGTCGTGGTGCCGGTGCCTGAGGCTTCGGGTTGATTCGAGTGTGCTTGATTTCTCTTTCCCTTTGCACTTTGAACTCTTGGAACTCTTTCTGGGTCTCCTCCAAAGAATCTGCTCCATGGCAGGGTGGAGGGATGGGGAGGGCATAATCTGTGACCTTCAGAGGACACCATGGTCTATGGTGGCCTAGGCATCTGGCTGGTGACCCTCCTTGGTGCTCCTCGTCCCCAGGCCCTTCCCTGGAGTCTGGGAGATGGTGCTGGGGGGATTCTCCAGAACTACGCTTCCCTCCCCAGTCAGAGCACAGAGGGACCCTTCTTGGATTTTAGCAGTGAGATCCTGGGGGTTCCTGGAGGTAAACAGCCCCCGAAATGCTGGAGCACCTGTAAGGCTGTAGCCCTGGGGACTTTCTCATTCTCTGTCATACATCTGCTTTTAGCATCCCTCAGAGTCACAGAATTCTTCTCTAGCTCTGACTCCTGCGGCTTCTGCTCTGAGTGAGGTTTAGGAGTTGGTTCCTGACACTGACCCTCAGCTGAAGGAGAGGCTTTGGTTCCCAGGGTGTCTGCCTTTCTTCAGCACTGTTGCAGGGCCGAGGATTCCCAAGGTCTGATCTGTCAGCTAACTCTGGAAGTCAATGGCCTCTTTCAAATCATATGATGGCTGCCCAAATTTGACACACTCTCTTTTTTTTTTCCAAAATACAAAGATAAATTGTGGAAGGAGAGAATCAGCAGATGTCCGCTACCAGTGCAAGGTCTGACCCTTTTTGGGGGGGTTGACATTAAAAACAACAACAAAAAAATTGTCCTAATAATCCTATTCCAAAAGGCTTGGTATCCCTAGGTGAAGTTTGCTAAGTTTGGGTCCCTCGCTCAGTCTGCAGTGGGTGGCAGAGCATGGATTTCTCTGGCTGCAAGGCCAGACTCATCTCCATGACGAAGCTGTCAGCTCCTCTTGCTGTTCGTTGGTTGGGACCCAACGGGACTCACAGCAACGTCTGCCTTTCTGTTTGCTCCTCACATCTTTCCTACTAGGTCAGGTCTTGGGATGGGATGAGGTCAAGACTTCCAAAGACATTGGTCTCACTCCCTGAAGTGAAGCTTAGCTCACTTCCCATCAAGGGCGGACCATATCTATTTTCAGCTGTCCTAGTTGTGTGATCTCTTTGCAAGTTACCACACTCTGCTGTTACTATACAGAGGTGTGGACGATTTATAAATGGGTGGGCATGGCTGAGGGTGTGTCTTACTAGGGGAACACTGAAGTGCACTGCATTTTCATATCATAAGATATATATATTTTTAAAAATTTCGAGCCGGGCGTGGTGGCACACGCCTGCAATCCCAGCACTTGGGAGGCTGAGGCAGGAGGATCAGTGTGAGTTTGAGACCAGCCTGGGCTACAAAAGTGAGCTCAAGGCCAGCCTGAGCTGCATAGCGAGACCCTGTCTCAAAAAGACAATAAATAAATAAATAAATAAATAAATAAATAAATAAATAAATAAAAATTTCTTCTAATCATGAAGAGCTATAATCAGTTGAAGAGAAGTACCGAGGGAGGTGGCCTTCAGGGTTTGGCCCAGGAACTGTGACTTGGTTGCCTCTGTCTTGATCTCACAGGCACCAGGACCAGGGTTAGAGGAGGTCCAAGAGCTGCATCTGAAAGAGGGACTCAAGCTCATAGAAGGGCCGGAATGAAGAGGCGCCATAGTAACGACCTGACAGGTAGAGTGCGGCAGACACCAGGCTAGGTACTTCATACCCAGGGTCTCCCCTATTCTCCCCACAGCGTGGAGGGGGCGCTGTGAACACTTCAGCCACTTAGTAGATGGGGAACCCGAAACCCCAAAAGATAGCCAAGAAGTACTAAAGCAGAGATTCAAGCTGTCTGCATGGCTCCCAGAGGTGTGTGAAAGTTGGGGATACAACTGATCCCCAAAATCCAAAATCTGGGACAGATTTTCAATTGTTTTTTTTAAAAATGTTGAACCTGAGGGCCAGGGATGTAGCTCAGTGGCGCAGCGCCTGACTAGCAAGTGCAAGGCCCAGAGTTCGATTCCCGGTACCAAAAAAACAAAAAACAAATAAACAAACAAACAAACAAAAAACAAAATAGTAAAAATGTTGAACCTGAAAGCTTTTCTTTGACCCAGAAGCAGGGCTCTTCTGCTTGTTAGATTTCACGGACTCACCCTCTCCTGGCGACTCCAGGAAGGACGGCACTTCTCACCACCTTCAAGGTCATCAGCTCTCTCTCAGTGCCCGCTGCTGGATGTGGCCCCCAGATGGGTGTCAGCATGAGGGCAAATTGATGAACCCCCAAAACACCGCTGTGAGCTTGGGTGTGATGTGTCTTATCGTCGGAAAGTGCTGGCTAGGCTGGGTGTACACTGAAATCCTAACTACTCAAGAGGCTGAGGCAGAAGGGCTGCAACGCTGAGGTTGGCCTTGAGAACCTGTCTCAAAATAAAATAAAGAGAGCTGGGGCTGTAGCTCAGTGACTCCTGGGATTCGATTCCCCATGTGTCCCCTCCCACGCCAGCAAAGGTTAGTTCGTCAAGCTGCCCAAGTCAGAGAAGGTAAAATTTCACACGTACTACGGCTTCCTGCCGCACACCCCTCAGCCGGGGCCACGGCTTCCTGCTTGCGTCCAAGGTGCTTTGCGCATCAGCGTGATCACAGGAACTCATGGGGACAGCAGGAAAGTTCACTCTTCCTTTTTATGGAGAAAACAAATGTGCTTTTCTGCCGACTCTGCCAGGGCTTCCTGTAACGATTTTGCAGATGGAGCTGGCACATGGGAGCCTGCGGGGTGCAGCTGTCTGTATTTCTCAGTCTGAGGGGTCTGTGACTGCAGCCCCGGCGTGGAGAATGGTGGCTCTCCTAAACCGCAGAGTCAAGCAAGGCGGACACGTGAGTCTCGGGAGACAGGCTGAGCCCAAGGCGGGGGCCGAGCTGCATGCTCGTTCTCTCTGTTTCCCTGGCACTGGGCTTGGACTCCCTTTGAGGTGCCCTGCTCCCGTAGCAGGGCCACTCCGGGACAGTCCAGGAGATAGGCAGGAGGATCAAGGCTGCCCCACTGCTTTTCCCAGCATCCTCCACGCTTGCTGACCTTGGGTCACATCACATAAACCACTGGAGTGCTGGAGGTGGCAGAGAGAGGGCTGGACGCTTGCTTCTAAAATCCACACGGCTGTGAGCTTGTCGCGGACCTCGGCCGCAGGGCCAACTGTACTTCCTGTTAATGGTTTTTTTTTTTTTTTTTTTTTTGTCTTTTTGAGACAGGGTCTTGCTATGCAGGTCAGGCTGGCCTTGAGCTCACTTTTGTAGCCCAGGCTGGTCTCGAACTCGCACCAATCCTCCTGCCTCAGCCTCCTGAGTGCTGGGATTACAGGCATGTGCCACCATGCCCAGCCAATGACTTTTTGTTTTGAAGCCAACCGGGATTCAGAACACTGCAATACTTCTTGACTGACCCATTCTCCATACTGATAGTTCAGAGCAGTGGCGGGCAACCTATGGAATGCTAGCTACTTGTTTTTCTTTTAAGACAAACTATGTTCATGTAGGAGTTGTTTTTTGTTTTCAGACTAAAACTTCAGCATTCAGGTCACCCTGCAGTGTTGGCTCTTTGAGATAAATAAATGGGTTTGGGGGTACAGTTTGGCTCTTGTCTCTAGAAGGTTCACCATCACTGGCTTAGACAGGGAAAAGAAACAAGAATCTAAAGCGCTCAGGACCTGCATTTACGAACAACATACCACCCAACGCTGCATTTCGTTTCCACTGCTGCAATAACAAACGCCTACAGGCATGCTGTCTCTAAATAACATACATGTGCTGTCGTGTTGCTCCGGAGATCAGAATGAAAGTGCTAGCGGGGCTCCCTCCTTCTGGAAGTTTCTTTTCAAGATGGAGACTCCATCTGCTTGCAGAGGCCACCCGAAGTCATGGGCAGGTGAGCACCCGTCCTTCCTGGAGGGCACCAGGATGCCACCTGCAAGTGGCGCTCTTGCTCTCTTCTTCCTCTGACCCCACCCTCACCGTTACATGGAGCTCACCTGCACAATTCAAAACTAATCGCGCATCTCCAGCTCCCTAATGTAATTATATTTTGAAATCTCTTTTCCTGCATAAGCTCATGTGCCCACAGGTTTTACGGATCAGGAGAAGGACATGTCTGGGTGGCCATTGTTCCATCTTCCGTGAGATGCACAACGTTTTCGTTTACTAGAGAGTGATCGGCAGTGCAAAGGAACAGAGGTGGCCACAAAACCAAACTATGTGATTAAACTGTGGTCCCAAGTCACAGCCATCCACTTCTGTAGCCTGAACAAAGTGGGGAAGTTTGTGATGCCTATGATCTGAGGACCACATGACAGAGCCAGAGCCCAGAGAGGCTCAGAACCAGGACCCCAAACAACTGCAGGACTTAGCGAAGCTTCTCCCTCCATTCCCATGGGTCAGCTGCCACACACGGCGACACTTCCTGCTCCTTTCTCTGGACCTTGTGTCCACCATGTTTCTCCTGCAGGTCCAGGGAGGTTATCTGTAGAGATAAGGGCCGAGCATCTTAAATAGAGAACAATAAAGCCCAAGGATAGCTGTAGGGGGTTACTTGGGGATTCCTGAGATCTGGATTCAAGGAGGCAAATAACCATTTATTCTAATGGCTCCTTGATTGTTGTCTCTTCCCTTGCCTGGGATGTTATTGGTTGTCTCCTCCCCTGCTTGGAATATTTTTCAATTAGCATTTGTACTAACCTAACGTTATGTAAATGGTAAAAGAGGTAGTGATCTCTAGTCTGTATTTCCCAAAGCAGCTATGCAAATGCCTTAGCCTGTCCTTGAGTACTCAATAAAAGTAATATTCTTCGGAGGGTCGGGGCTCACTTCGAGAGAGACAAATCTCCATGAGTCCTCTGTGCTAAATTCATTGGGTTTCTCATCATTCCTTTCGGCACCGACACAGAACATTACAACAGTTATCCACCCAGCTGCTTGGGCCATGGACTCTAGTGGCAGAGGCGCCCCTCCCCCAGCTCTGATGTCAGGTATGGCAGAATCAGGGGGAGGTGTTGGCAGGGTGGGCTGCACTAAGGTCTTTCTCCCTGGCTTTCGGCTGGCTTATTTTCTCTTTGCCTTTATGTGGTTGTCCCCCTGCATATGAGTGTGTGCATGTATGTCTAAACTTCCCTTCTTGTGTCGATGCCAGCCTTACTGGATTAAGGTTGAACTATGTGAAGTCATTTAATCTTCATTATCTCTGTAAAGACTCTCACTCAATACAATTTTTTTTTTTAATATTACGGCTGGCTCAGCCTGCCCTGGGGGTGGGGCTGGCATGTGGTGCCAGGGATTGAGCTGTGGTCCCTGCGGTTGCCTAAGCTTGCCTAAGCAGGTGCTTTAGACTGCTGAGCCATCTCACCGGCCCCCAATACAATTTTTGAGTGCCGAGTGTTAAGACTTTAACTTATGAATTTCAGGAACACAAAATATAGCCCATCACTCACTCTCTGTTCTTTCTCTCCTCTGAGTACCCTACCATTTCACATTACCACTTCATGGATTTGGGGCAGGTGGCAACTGCAGAGTCCCCAGATACTACATCCGCATTCCCTGGGGAGAAAAAAGTCTAACCTAGAGAGGGCAGTTGGCCTCATGCCAGGCGACACCAGCCAGAAAGAGTGTTGTGGTAAGTCCATCGGCTCTGACCAAGCAGCCCCCAAATCTCAGAGGCTTCAGTAGGCTTGCTGGTCTGTGGCACAGCCCAGCATGGGACAGCCTGGTGCTTCTCTACACAGCCCTGCAGCAATCCAGTTTGAAGGATTCACATGGACCATACCTGAAGAGTTTCCATCCATGGAAACCTCTGGCTGTGTGGCAGAACCATCAGCAGAAGGGTGAGGCAGAGAAAAGGTGTTCACTTCAAAGCACCTGCTGAACGGTGCCAGGTAACCACATTGGCTGTCATCGTGCTTCACTTCAGAGCCCCACCCCCTGCGTCAGGATGAGCTGGCTCAGAAGGCCCCAGCAAAGCAGCCATTGGCCTGGCTTCCCTGAGCAAGCGTGACTCTTGTGTTACCTCATGTCTCTGGCCCAGGCTTCACCCTTGGAATGTTATGATGGACTCACTGGGGCCACCTGAGAAGTTTACAAGCTTAACTAAGTGACCCAGCATTTCTATGTCTGAGGATGTAGAAGACATGCCCTAAGGAGGCTGTTTACACTCCAGGATGTTGTAATGATTAATCTACTGTGCCCACCTGAGAAGTTGAGGAGGAGCTTAACTAAGTGACTCAACAAGGAGCCAGGCTCTTCACCTTGTAAACAACCTCAGCCTGCACAAGAGGGTGGTGGGAACACTACACCTGTCCTCGGTTAGGAAGCCTGCATAGAACACAAGGGAGGAAAAGAGGCTTGGCCTCCCCTTTTGGTTCTTGTTGCTTTTGCTGTCTTCCACCCCTGAGTGGTTGCCCCTCAGCCACACCTCCCTGCCTTGCAGCCAGCTGCTTAAAAATGGAAACATCCACAAACTGAGCTAAAGGAACCTTTTCTTCTTTAACTTTGGGGCTCAGGTGTTTTGTCCTAGCTATGAGAACAAAGTAACTAAGACTGGGCTAAAGTAGACAAACAATGCATGACTCTGTTCTCCTTGATGTGGCTTCCAATGTCCTTGGGTCCAACACACTCTCTCCTCTCAGCACACCATCTTCCCTTGAAGAACAGCACAGACCTGCCCTGGACAACGTTCTCTGCTTTAAGCGAACCCTCGTCTTTCTTTGTTCTGACCTTGATCAATTCTTTTAGGTCTACATCACCAGACTCTGCAATGCTTTCTCATACCTTAGTGGCCAGAAGCCAAGAGAGCAAGGAAGAGCCAGAGGGGAAGGGGCCATTGGTGACATGCGGCTCCCAAGATCACTCCTCACAACCCCCTCAGACACACTCAAGCACAAGCTCTCCTCCTCTCCTAGGTGCCTCAAGCTGATCAAGTTGGCCATTGCTCAAGCCCTTGCAGAAAGTCTGCCTGGGCAGCTGGGTGTTGCATAGGCTTTGTTTAAAAGCACAGCCACGCCTAGCTCAGATCTCACTGGTCAAAGACAGAAGAAGTGGAGCTTGACCTTGACCCCATATGGCAAAGGATCGGTTTCCTCTTCAGCTAATGAGCTCCCAGGGAGGCAGAAGCAAATGGTATAGCAAGTGAGTCCTTGTTAGGGTGACCAACTAACTGTGTCCTCTGAGGCCAAGGAGGTCCCTGGGAGATGGGGCTTTCAGTGTTCAAATTAGGACAGCCCGAAGCACACCAAGATAAGTTGTCACTCTACTGTCTAGACGCTGTTCCAGTAACTGAGCTCATTCAAGTTCTCTTCCCTGAGCCTTCCCAGAAGCAGTGGGGATCCAACACAAACCACACCCATTCCTCTGTCAAAAAGCACCCACTTTCCAGATCTCATTGACTAAATACTTTTGTACTCAGATTCTTGAGTACAGAATCTTACCCTGAGGCTCACTGAACCAGACACCTGTACCATAGTTTTTGAAAAATGTAACTCAATCTTGTAGCCAGGAAATTTCAATTTAAAATGTAGACATTTAAGCTTCCCTGGAAATAAAAAATCCAGAGATCAGACAAGGCTGGCCTGTATTTCTATACAGAAACAGCTACCTGGAGCTGTGCACTGGTTTCTCATTTTAGATGGGGACTGGGCTTCCCTGTTTGCTCCAGAGAGATGATTGGGTTAATTACTGATGATATCATCATTTCAGGGCAACTCGGGGGAGGTCATGGAAACTGGGGCTGGGGCCTCACCGAAGGGGATGGGTCATGATGGGGTGTGATGCTGGGGACTCTACTTGGTGCCTGGCCTCTTCTCTCAGAACCCTTCTCTTGTTCTTTGCTTCCTGGTTTCCATGAAATGAGCAGCTTCTCTCCTGCATCCTCCCATGAGGTTCTACCTCAGCCCAGGCCTGATGCTGGCCATGCACTGATGCCTCTGGTACCATGAGCCAAGGTGAATCTCTCTTCCTTCAGGTTGGCTTGTTCAAGTATTTTGTCACAGTGAGGAAAAGCTGACATATATTCACGCCACCATGACCACCACTATTGCCGCCACCACCGCCACCACCACTGCTGCATCTGACTCTACCCAGCCTGCCAGCCTGGCTGCTGGGGCAGCCGGGTTGGCAATAGGTAATGTGTGGTTTCCTAATTTTAACTCAGTCAACTTTGGAACAAGAAATGTTGGTCTAATTTCTTTTGGGGAAACGCTAATTTCTTTGGGGTACTTAAAACCTTCAGCCCCAGGTTGGTTCCTACAATCTATGTTACATTCACAGGGAGGAGAAGGTTGGGAAAGAGACAGCTTGCTGGGTAAAAGTCTGGAATCCAAATCTCCCCTTGTGATCCTGAGCCCATCAAGCCCACAGCCAGCTTCCGCCGGCCTTGGAACTGAGGCCAACCCCAGGAGCCCCTGCGCTCCCGGGGAGCTCAGATCTGTCATCCACTTGTCATTTTTTCTTAGCAGCAAATGCTCTGCCACCCTTTGGGCTTGCCTTGGACATTCAGACATTTCTATTTATCAGCCAAAAAGGAAGAGAAGGGTCTGATGCTTGCTTTGAAAGCAGCTCCTGGGATTTGGATCGTGTTCTAAGTCTCATCATTTTTCTGCTTTTCACTGCAAATCAAAAGCAAGAGGAAAGAAGGACAGAATGTGGTAACAGTATTGGAGAAACATTAAGAAAACACTGTCCTACTTTTCCTCTAGAGTAGCGAACTCAGCCATTCTGAAATGCACAAAGCTGCAGCTTCTCCCCTGGCTCCGAGGGACCCTTAAAACACCAGGAGGCCAGGACAGGCGAGGAACCCTACAGAACCCAGCTTCGTGACCCGGAGACCCACTGGGGGTGGGTGGTAGGGAGCAAACACCAGGGACTCAGCAGCCAGCAGGTTCAGCAGGGCTTACAGTGGTGCTCAGGGCCCGCAGAGAATCCTAAGAGAAGGACGGGGTTAGGAACAGTTTTCCAGGCAAATGTCCCCAGATGAAAATGCCAAGGCAGGGTGAGCGGGGCTGGGGGCGGGGCTCTGGGTCTGTCGGTCTGTTGGGTACTGTAGAAGCCCTGCTGCACACGTGACGCCCAGGGCCATCCTAGGCGCATGAGGCTGTTGGTAGTCTGCGTGGCCTCAGCGTGGTCACTGACAGCGACATCGCAGTCTGGCTGTCCGCGAGGGTGTACCTCCAAAGCTCTGGAAGCCAAGGGAGGGCCAGGTAGAGGTGGCTGGGGGCCAGCCCAGTGGGGGACAGGGTTCATCTCCAAGCGATGTCGGGCACAACCTAAGGATCGACTCTGATCCTCTGTCGGGGTCGCATGCCAACCCTGAACACAACACAGCAGCAAGACCCTGGGAAACATGGCCGCAGGGTCGGTAAGGGGCCAGGGAGTACTGCTTAGGAAGCCCGCCCACGCTTAGGGGGACCAGAATGACTGAGTCCCCCTCAGTGAGTCCATCCCCAGACTGGACAGAAGCGCTCTCCGGAGGGCAAAGAACACCAAGAGATGTCCTTGTCATCGGAAGAGGCTTCATTTCGGTCAGCAGATGATTCTGGCCTGGCCTCTGAGGCAGAGGCGCTGGCTCGCTGCAGACGCAGGCTGGCGCTCTGGGTTCTTCCGGTTTCTGGTGGTGGTGGGTGGCGGTGATCGGGCTCGTCTGCTCTCCTCCATCTGGGACTGAGTCATCCATTCACCCCGCTCCCTGCTCCCCGTCTCCCAACATCAGATGATATTGTAGTTCTTTTCATAGCTGTGTGGCAACAACTGCTTGATACTTACCGCTGCCATTCACCCAGCAGCACAGTGGGCTCGGCAGACAGACCCACGCCGCCACTGCCGCTGCTGCTGCTGAGGGAGGAGCACCCTTGATTCCCGCCTGTGCCTAGGGGCACAGCGGATCCCACAAGTAGAGTGAGCCTGGGATGTGATGAGGCTGGGATCCGAGTTTGAGGGTGTTATGTGTCACACTGGGTGGGCCACTGTGGGCCCAGCTGTCGCAGGATTGAAATACGAAAGCATTCTGCGAGGCTATTAGCATTCCCAGAGCCTGGAGCTTTTGGAGCCAAGTAGAGGCTGGTCTCACCCTACCCCCACTCCTGTCACCCAGTTCTGAAAGCTGCTCTGAAATTTGCTAAGGACATCCGGAGCTCGGAGCCTGCCTGGGCTGACACAGTGGCCTTTGTTCGTTTTTTCCAGTACTGGGTATCAAACTTAGGAACTTGCACTTACCAGGCAGGCACTGATGCCACTGAACTGCTTCCCTGGCCCTAACGCAGTGTCCTCTGGAAGGTCCATAGCCAGGGTCTCCCAGAGTATGACCTGCTGCCGTGCTCCAACCACAGAGCCCCCACCCCAGGACCTCAGAGACAGGCTTTACCTCTAACGAGCCTTCGCTTTAACACTCCATGATGTTCACCCATCTCCCTTGCTTCAAAACAAGAGTAGGATGCAGGCTCAGGACCCTCAGAGGAAGCTATGTAATCAGAGGTGAATTAGATTTAGGAAATTTCATTATGTTTATATGATGGATATTTTCTGTCTGTTGAAATAGATGCTTATTCTTCATTGGAGATAGTAATCTAAAATTTATTTTGCAATATACTTAGGAAACGGAACTCAGAGTTGATCTGAAGAAAACTTAGAAATGTCGGGGGTGGGGGGAGTAGACACTGCTCATATGACCCATCTTGCCTTTGGCTGCGGCTTGCAGGGAGTCCATCCCGAGTGCTGGGCACAGGGCTTACGGGTCTGGGGTGGGGCTGGAATATCCACATCCCCTGTAGGTGGCTGCCTGGAGCCTGGCTGGGCCAGAACCAGGACATCCCAGGTGGTTTGTGTGTGGGGTCAAGTTTAAAGTTTTCTGTCCTACACTTTAGATATCTCAGTCCTGTCTCCCGTCAGGCGGTCCACTCTCCTCGAGTTTAGAGGCCCACTTCTCAAGCCCAGAGCCATAGATGCTTATTGTTTAGCGTGAAGCACACCTAGCTGCCTTCCCACAACCTCCTGGATAAAGGGGACATGAACATACCTGCAGCTAGAAGCCGTGAATGAGTGAACGAACACATGAATGGACTGTCATAAATTCCTTCCCTGGCACCACTGGTCCCTAAATGAGACGCTACTTAGACAGATGTAGAGGCAAGTCAAACAAGGCAATGCCCTTAAGGAAGCCGCATTTTCCTAGGGGAAACCGAGGCATGAATGCATGATGGCGAGACAATGGTATGAGGAAGGTGCTAGCACTTACACTGGCGGATCCCAGGACAAAGAAAGGCCATTGAGTTAGGGAAGGAAAACCAAGGCAGCCTCTCCAGGAGGAAGGCCCTCTCCGTGCTGAGTTCAAAACATGAGCAGGATTTGGACGAAGAGAAGCAGGAAGGGAGTGGCAGGGATGGGGGGTAAGGAAGCCAGGGGCTGGAGCACAGTCCTCAGCTCTGGGTCCCCACTGTCGTCTGGGGTATCGGGAAGGACTGAGGAGGGTGTGCCCTCTAGCCTTGGCCTGAAGAGCTGGGAACAATCCTGTCAGCCAGTAATTGGGGGGGGGGGACTGGATAAAGAAACGACTGAAAATGGTCCCTTAATGAGACGGCCCTTGAATCTGAGACTATGTTATTCCTGAGTTATTTGTGAGTCCTGTTTGGTCAGAGACAGCCCGGTGGATAAAGCAGCCTTTGTTGGAGTGCTTAATTTTAGCTTTGTTGTTGTTGTTACTGTTGTTTTGCAATGAACTTGTAGAATTAAATTTCATATATTTTCTGCCAAAACTGAATATTAAACAGCTCCGAGACTTCTTGGATGGCAACTTTAGATGAAGCAGCTCTTGAATTTTGTTTTACTCATCTGTAAAATGGAGATCCATAATACAATACACAACACCCCATGAATGTACTCAATTTTTATCTTCTCATGTATCCATTAAAATATATTTTACTTATAATTTACTCATAATTATGAGACTTAATTGAGGTAAATTGGATGAATATTTTTAGACAATCTAAGACGCAACAGGAACATTACTTATTGTTATAATTTAGTCCTAGGGACAATAATTCCTCTCTGGAGGCCTAGAAAAATAATCCCATAGAATAGGCCATCGGAGACACGGTCACAGCCAGCTCCAGCCAGTCCCAACACAGGTCCTAGTGTCTGTCCCAGGGCACATGGAAGTAGCAGCCCAGAGGCTCTGCAAGGGAACGTATGGGGATCACTTTCCCACCAGGACAATAATCCTTTCTTCCCTCCCCAAAGAGCCTCTCTGTCTCCACCTAGAGGTGAGCCTCAAATCTGTCCCTGGCTCATTTCCACAGCAGCACTGGAGCGGAAGCCACATGATTACCCCATTCTGGGGCGGGGAGATGCGACTCCGCGGGAGACCCCTGGCTCTCCGCCAATCCCTTCTTCCTCCTCCTCTCTGTCTCCCCTCCTCCCCGCTCCTTTCACAAATAGTTATTGAGCACTTTCTGGCCATGTGCTCTTCCCTGGGCACAAGTGAGCTCCAAGATGTGGAGAAAGCCACGGCCCTTTGTCTCATGGGAAGTCACAGGCTGAGGAGGGCAAGAGAGACTTTTACAACAAAGTCACAGAAGGTGACAGCTGCTCTAAGAGGTACGTGTGAGGTCACATGGGAACACCTGCCTCCTGTTATTGACTGACTGACTGGCAGGTTCTGTTCCAAGTGACACTGTGTATGTACCCAGCTCCCTTGAACATTTGATCTGTTCCAATAAAAATCCTATTCATTTGAATGCCAGTTTGACGAAAATTCATCAATTAAGTTATTCAGATGGAACACCTCGCCGCCAACGTTTGGCTGCAGGTGGAGGCATCCTCTGCCACCTTCTGGGGTGAGAATGTGTTCTGTCTCTTTCCGAGTGAGCCCTATGCCTCGCTGGCTGGGCCGGGTGCTACAGAGGAATGTGACTTCAGTGAGATGCTCAGAAGCAGGCCCTGCTGTGCCCTGGAACAGCCCTTCTTTTGTCTGGACTGAAGCAGGGGCTGCTTTGACTTGGGCTTCCTGAGTGGCTGTGTGGGAGGGCACTGCTGCTGCTGACCCGGAAGAAGTAGGAAAAGGTGGAAGGGGACCCTTTTCACCACCCACAGGGGTTGTCTTTTGGAGAAGGCTGTGGGGCAAAGAGCTGCTTCTGGAGGCAGGGTGGGGGTTGGTGTGCTGGTGACATTGGGACAATATGGTCCAGACACTCTGAGCTTTTGTGTGAAGTGCAGTGGAAGACGGTTTGTGCCAGCACTGACGTTCATGGCCACACAGCTTTCCTTCTGTAGGGAAGAAATTCTGGTGGATCTTTCCTCTTAGAGGTTACTTCTCTCTTTTCTGCCTACCAAAGCACCCCTAGATTTCTCTGAGACTCACCTGTTTGGAATGGGATTGTTTGGGGTGGCAGGAGGACCTCATCTAAGCTATGGATCCACACTGCTCAGCACAGGGATGTGCATGGGACTGATGAGAGGTTCTGATCAGTGAGAGGTTAGAACATGGACTTTCAAGGGGTGATCAGTGCTGGGGACTGAACAGTGGATTTCTTTTTATTGGAAATATCCTAGAATTCATAGTCAGATCACTTGTGGTGATTGTTGTATATGGATAAAAGATGTCTCTTGAGTGTCATCTTTTCACTAGTCACGTGGGCCGTGAGGACACCTCCTCCCTTTGCACCATCGGTGCTGTTGCCCCCATTTTTGGGCTTTGTTTGTAAGCTGAGCATCTCCCTCCAAGTCATCTCCGTTTCTGTTGTCACTGGCTGCTCCTCAAGGTCTATAACCTCAGCATGGATGACTTCCACCCCACTGATGCCCACCAGGCTCCCCATTGCCAGTTTTTGTTGGCACCGCAGCAGGTGGGGCTGCTGCAGTCTCTTCGTGTAGGGTTGATATTAATATTCATCTATTTGTGCTTACGGCCGTTGGCTTGGCGAGGGTCACACCATCTCTTACTGCTTTGGGGTCTGCCAACTTCATAGTTGTCTTCCTTCCCTCCCACCCCACAGCAAGAGTGGCAGCAACCCCCCCTGAAGCAAGAGGTCTCTGACATCCACACTGTTGCGAGTCTGTAGTGTAGAAGTTGGTGGGAGGGGAACAGAAGCTGCGTCTTCTGGGGCAGAGCTGTGCGTGGGCTAAGCACTGCGGTGGGCGACGGACTGTCCAGGCAGGCTGCTGGGATGAATGAGGGACACAGGGCAGGGTGGTCAGGTTGATCAGTCCCGTCCCTTTGCTGTTTGATCTCTGCTCCTGTACCCATCTGTGGAGGATCCTGACCTTTTCCTTGGCTTCCCTCTTTATTCTGTTCTTCAGAAATTCCTTTGTCATTCCCATGCATTTGCTGTCTCAGAAGACTGTGATGCCCCCTGTTAACACCTGCCTTGCTCTGACCTCCCAACGTCTGTTAATCCAGTGGCTGAAATGACACCACGGTCCCTGAGTCACAATGGCTGGACTTCCTGTTCTGTGCTTTTGCGACAGGGCAGTTGTGCCAACCAGCAAGGAGAAAACATACTTTAGGGTGAATTTTGACCTGTCATCAATGTGATGCTCTCTAGAAATGCTGGATCACAGAAGCCAGCCCCAGCTCCCAGCCATCCATGCCAAAGGGTGACACAATTTGGCACTCTACAAAGTATGGTATTCAGTAAATCACATAAGGCCTCCAACACTTGGTTATCAAGCAGGCTTTGTGTTAGGCGACTTTGTACCACCATAGGCTGAGGCAGGTGTTCTGGGAACATTGAAGGCAGGCTGGGCCAGGCAGGCTATCTCATAAGCAGCACACTCAGTGCATTTTCGACTTGGTGGTATTTTCATCTTATCAGGTTTTATTGACACATGACCCTATCATGAGTCTAGGAATATCTGCATATTAAACACTTACTGATCTGAAAAGGGCTAATACATTTACAAATACTGAGTCTTCATCAAGAAGGATGGCTTGTCTTACATATTTAGGTTTTCTAGAATTTTTTTTTTTTTTTTTTTTTTTTTTGGTTCTTTTGAGACAGGGCCTCACTATGCAGTTGAGGCTGGCCTTGAGCTCACTTTTGTAGCCCAGGCTGGTCTCGAACTCGAACCAATCCTCCTGCATCAGCCTCCCAAGTGCTGGGATAACAGGCATGCACCACCACGCTCAGCTTGCTTTTTCTATTTTACTATATAAAATATGTATAATGTATCATACTATCTAACAGTGAATGCAAGTTCATGACTATGATGTTAATCTGGAAACTGGCTATCTTCTGTATCTTTAAGTATAAAATAACCATTGTTGTCATGTTTATGCCTGTAATTCTATTGCTTTGTATTTCTAATTACCTTTCTCCTAATTGTTTCTTTGAGTTTACCAACACACACACACACAGACACACACACGTGCGAGTGTGCACAGTGATAGGTTTTTGCATCCTTACGTACCACCTTTCATATCAGCATATTTAGTCTTTGGGGGTGACTTGATTTGAAGAATATCTCCTATGGCTGGAGCGGTGGCATGCCTGTAACTGCAGCACTCGGTAGGATGCGGCAGGAGTGTTACGCTGAGCTGGAGGACAGCCTGGGCCACCTGAACGAGACCCTGCCTCAAACCAAACCAGGCCAGAGCAAAGCCAGCCAAACCAAAGAACGTCTCCTGTAAGCAGTGGGTAGCAGATGTTCAGTGCAAATCCAACCAAAGTGGCTTTCAGTGTCCTTTACTCTCCTGACAGAAAAGATAAAGGCTTGAATTACTTCAGCGACTACTTAAAGAAATGGTTCTGTAATGGTGATGAATTACTTGCCGAGTACTGGTCACTACGTGTAGCAGTTTACGTAAGTTAAATTATTTCATGCTGAGAGACTCCTCTGAGGTAATGACTGTTATCATGCCCACTTTGCAGGGAAAGAAACCGAGGCACAGAGAAGGTGGGCAGCTTCTCTTTGTTCTCACAGCTCGGACTTGATCTCAGAGCAGGTAGGTACATGTGCTACGACACAGAGGCTCAGCGGCCAGGAAACTGAGACTGGGTCTCTCAGGAAGGGGGAAGCAGCTTGGAAGAGCCAGCACCTAACAGTCTCCACTTCCGGGGCAGGAAGGCTTGCAGAAGTCACCGAGCGCTGGACTTCCCTGTGCCAGAGCCCCCACGCCTGGGCCTCCTGCCTCCCCCTCCTGGCTGTGGATCCTGGAGGCTTGTGCACAGGCAGAGCGTGGGAGAAGCCATCTGGGGAAGCCATCTGAGAGCGGGACTCTCTGGGCTCCGCTGCACACAGTGGCCTGGCCAGTGCATGGCTCCTGGTCCCCTCCATCTGACACCCACACCCGGGTCCTGTGGGTGGCCCAGGAGGACAATGGGGCCTTCAGGGTGGGAAGAAAGGGCCTTTTCATGCCTGCTGGCGCACTGTCTTTTGAGGAAACCTCCCTGCCCCTGCATTGGGGACTGTGGGAGGATCAGAGCTGTGACACAGTCCCTGAGGCTGCTTAGAAGCTGCCCAGCAAGGGCTGAGGGCTCTGTGGGGGTCAGTGCCCTCTTAATGCCAGGTCATGGGGGAGAGCGCCCTGTCCCCAGATGACCATATCTAGCGCTTCCTGTTTGCCTCCAAAGCCGAATGCAGCTTCTGTCACATAGAAAGAGATCAGCAAAGAATGACAGGGGGAATCAACCACCTGAGAAACCGAGCGCTTTCTGCACATGAGCTCCTGTGGAGGACACAGTGCCCCACGGAGGCCGCCACTAAAAGTGCAGACGCAGAGCAGGAGCAGAGCGTCCGCTGAGAGCTGGCTACCACGCGGGCTCTCCGCCCTCCACCATCAGACACAGGAGTCCGCTCCAGAGCTCCTCTGTCAAGGAGGCAGGGTCATCTGGGTGCGCTGTGTACGG